>CATIWM010132572.1:0-82631 GCA_949671775.1 Mallotus repandus | reverse complement strand
AAAAAAATATTGAAACAAAATAAATGGAAATAATATAAAACAAAAAAAAATTGTTGAAAAAAGTATAAAATGTTGAAAAAAATTGAAAAAATCAATAAAAAGGAAAAAAATGCTAGAAAAAAAGAAGACAACCATAATGGTAAGGGGAGTGAAATATATTTGAAAGAAAAAATTGAAAAAAATATTTTTAAAAATTTTTCAAGTCAATAATATTTTTAAATTTTTAGTTTATTTATGTAATATTTTTTTTTTTACTTAAAATATTACATATGGCCCAAATTATAAGGCCTTTCGTTGATTTACATTCTTTTGTGAGTGGTTACAGTCTTCTTGGTGTTAAATCATTGATCATAAAAAAAAAATTGCCCTTTTGCTCCATTGGTTGATAGAAAATGGAGGAAGACAGTTTAACATATTTTCTCTCTATTTCCATGAAGTGCCCAGGAAATGAATACAAGAGTGAAACAAGAGTTAATTAATAATTTCTTTATTAATTTAAGAACATAGGCATTAGCTGACTTAAGTAATAATTTTTATTAATTTAAGAACAAGAGTTATTTATTTAATTAATAATTTTTACTTTATTAAAAATTTAAAATATTAAATAAAATATATATCAATTTAATTCCATCATAGGGCAACACCTTTGAAAAAGGAGTTAAGAAAAAGAGGTAATAATTTAATTAAAATTGAGTAACAAGTAATAAATAATAATAATATTTTTGGTTATTTTAAATGTTCAGTATGTGCATACTTTTTTTTTCATGTAATTAGATTAGATGTTAGTATAAATTGATGGATATGATTTCCGTTGCAGTCAAAAATTGCAATATAACTTGGAATATGGATTGATGTATAAGCGTCATGAATTACTTTCTTGCTAAGTACTTAGGGCTTTTTCTTTTTGCAGGTATGACAAGCCAGTGAAAATCATTTGGATGAAGGCTGGAATTTTAGAATTAGATAGGGTTTTGACTGTGAGCACATATTACGCACAGGAATTTTGTAATTTTTTTATATTACTAAAATACTATTGTACGATAATTATATTTTTGGATTTTAATATTATGTGATTTTAATATTTGTTCAAATAATAATAATATTAATATTACTATTAATGATAATAATAATAATAATAATAATAATAATTTTTATAAATGTTTTTGTAACGAATTTTTTATAATTTTGTAACAAAAAAATTTATAAATTTTTAACGGTTATAATCTGTTACAATTTTTTAACAAATTTATAAAAAAAATTTGTTACAAATTTGTAATAAATTTAATCTGTTAAAAAATTCTAATAAAAAATTTTGTTACTAATTTTGCAACATATGTTATCCCATTGCAAATCCATTATAAATTTGTAATGGATTTCTCCACTTAGCTACTAAGTAATTTATAACGGATTTGTAACAGAATGTAATTTCGTTATAAATTAGTAACGGAATATCGATTACAAAGCAGTTATAAAATTTGTAACTGAACTTTTATTTCTATTACAAAAAATTTATATCGATCAAATTTTTAACAAAATACTCCCGTTACAAATGCCCTTTTGTAACAAATTTGTAACGGACAAAACAAAAATTTTCTTCTAGTGTAAGATTACTTGGGCCTAAACAATTATTCTTAAAAGATTTCAAATTATTAATTTAATAATTTTAAAAATAAAACGGTGTTAAAATAAAAAAAAATAAAAAATAGTTTAGTGTTAACATATAATAAATTTTTTTGAAAATTTTTTATTGAAAATCAAAAGATAGGAAAATTGAAAATTAAAAAAATTATGTAACAAATAATTTGTCCAAAAAATCGAAAAACAAGGTGATACAACTAAAAAAAATAAGAGATAAGAAAATTTAAATATATAATATTTGTATTTTTATAAAATTAATTAAGAAATTTTTCTTTAAATTAATGAATATAATTAATAATCATGACAAAAAATACACTTTCTATTAACATTGTCACTTTATTACTTAATTTATAATTTTTCTTTTATCACCGTTAAATAAAATTTCTTTCACATATTTTATAATAATTATTTGTAAAATAAAATGATAAATTTTTTTACAAAATATAATAGATTAAACAAATATTTTAACATATTCAGGTAAAATTTATAAAACACTAATATATATATATATATATATCCTATTTTCTTGGGAGCTCCAGGCATAGGGCTTGAGCTAGCCCTACACGGACATGGGAATGGAGACACGAAAAATGGAAATATGGATACGGAGAAACGGCTCTTTTAAAAAAATATAGGATACGAATGCAGAATCAATTTATAAGTATTAAAAATATAAAGATTAATTTATAAATATAAAAATTATAAAGTTCATTTTATATAAATTATATTATATAAATTATAAACTAGAGTCAATTCAAAAATTTACTTTTATAGTTAGTAATATTTTTTAACTATAAAAATTATTATAAAATACACAAAAAATGTAATAATGTTATCTTATAACATAAATTAAACAATAAGTGTCTATGTATCTTATAACACAAAAAATGTTATCAGCATAAAAAATATGTCCGACCGAGAATATAAATTTTTGTAAGTGTCTATGCAATATAGCTTAAAACTGTAAAATATATATATTCTAGCACCTGGCAATGATTTTAAATACTTTTAAATAGTAGATCCTTTACCCCAACTTTCTGTTATTGTTTATATATTTTAAGTAATTTTGAATGTGCAATTATTTCTTGTGCAAATATTGTACGTGAATCAAATTACTATTACAAATTAATTTTCTAATATTATATTCTAATTTTTAAATTCTATTATCGTCAACATTTTACAATTTTTTTAATTCACATTTTCAATTACATTGAATTTTTTTTACCATTACATATATATGGGTAGGGGAGTGAGGATTTGAATCCCCACCCTGCACATGTCAAGCCCTGTAGACTGAACGGATAATCATCTAGACTAAAGTGGGCTGGTAATTAATTTAAAATTTGTGAAGTAAAATTCTTTCAATATATATATTTTTATACATAAAATTTAAATTAAAAATTTTATATAAAATTTTTGAACTTCTCATCATTTTTTTTGAAATAATATAAATTTAATATCTCAATTTTTGTAATTTTTCAATTTGAGTGTCTGAATTTTTTTCTTTTGTAATCAAGTGTCTGAACTTTAGAAAAATATATCAATATAGTGTCTCCAGTAGATTTAATATTGACTGGGTACTGAGTCAGATCAAACATGACTCACTTTTATCCCAGTTATTAGTCATATCATAGGTCACATATATTATATTATTTAAAAGATAAAATTAACCTTATTAAAAATTTTAAATTGAAAAAAATAATCTCAACATTTACTTCCGTAGACATCAAAGATGACTGAATAAAGATAATTTTATCATTTAAATAATATAACACTTATGACAAATGATATAGTTAATAACTGACATAAAAATATATCATATTTGATCTGACTGAATATTCAGTCAATATCAAATCAGCCGAAGATATTATATTAATATATTTTTTTAAAATTTAAATATTTAATTATAAAAAAATTATAAAAATTAAAATACTAAATTTATAATTTTTTTTTGACCGAAAATAAAATGTTGATAAAAAGTTAATATCTTTTAAGCTGGCAGAGTTGTCCTGCAAATAGTGCTGCTGGTTTTATGCTGCAAATTGTTGTATTGATAATTGGGCTGTCAGTTATCTTCCAACCTCCAATAAAAATTTACACTGCATTTTGGTTTCCAATTTTTCTTTTTTCTTATTGATATTTAAAAATAAAAAATTAAAATCAACCACAAAAAAGGGTCAAGCATGCACATATCAGTGGCACCAGAAGGTCCTTCAAAGACTTTTAGGGGAGGGCCAACTACCTACAAAGCACTTGATAATTGATGCATCGATAATTTGCAGAAAAAATTTATTACGTTGCCTTTAAATTTATGTAATTTATTTTATTAAATTTTTATATATTTATTATATTTTAAAAAATTTTAAATATTTATTTAATATAATATTAAATTATTTTTTAATAATTAATTATTACAGTATTTATTAATAAATATTTATTAATAAAATTTAATATTATATTAAATAAATTTTTAAAAAATTTTTAAAACATAATAAATATATAAAAAATTAATAAAATAAAACACGAAATTTCGAAAGTTATTAATCAGTTTTTTCTAGTACATAATATTGTTATATAAAATTTGCATGTCAACATACTAATGGCAGATTTTTTTTTTAGCTACAATTTTTAGAATCTGAACCCTTTATTTCTAAAAAGAGTTCATTCTGTGATTAAAACTAGTTAATTCTAGATAGATAATTTAATATTTAAATGTCTAAAATATTCTCTAAAATTTAAATTTATAATTTTAAAATCATGAGTACTTTTGACCAATTAAATCAAATGTTGAGTGACAGATTGATATGATAATTATAACAAGTAATAATCAGTAATAATAATTTTAAAAAAAAGTAATAATCAGTAATAATCACTCTCTCCCCTCACCTCATCTCATCTCATCTCATCTGATTTTAAATCACAAAATCCAATGATTGTTGAGAAAACCAACGGTACATAATTAAAATGGAAGTAATTACATCATTTTAAAGAAAAAAATCTTAATTTTCAGTAATGAAAAAGGTCAAAGGGGCATTAAAGTTTTGAACTTTGGATAGATGAATGTAAAGTAACACTGAGACTGAGTCACTAAAGGCAATAAATAATTAAATAAATCAAAGAAGGGAAAGAAATATGACTTTTTCTTAAAAAAAAAAATTACAGAGGCTAAAAGGCTATTTGTCAAAAGTTGCAAACCTAACTCTCTTAAAAAAGGTCCCCATCTTGTTTGGTTTGCTCCTGCCTCTCTCATTCTTCTCTTCTTCTTCTTCTTCTTCTTCTTCTCATTAACCACAACACCCACAGACATAAATAAATAAAAACGAAGGGAAAAGAAATTAACTTTTCAAGATTTTGCAGGCGAAATTAGGGTTGATTTTGGTGGCTTTGCTAGAGAGTCTGTCAAGAAGCCAATGCCAGTGTTTGTGTTGATTTTTGAATTTGCAAACGATGTCGTGGGCTGGCCCAGATGATATTTTCCTCTCCACTTCCCTTGCCACATATCTTGATAGTAATCTTTCTGTCTCTCAATCTCTGTTTCTCAAGTTTTTCTTTTTTAGTGTATCCTCTTTTTTTGTGTGTGTGTGTGTGCTTATAAGCTTCTGTGAGGTAGAAAGGGAAGTGGGTTGTTTGATGATTTTTTATTAAACCTGTAAATTTTGAATCTTTTTGGGTTTTGTTGATTGCTTTGTAGATTTTGAGATAATGGGTTTCTTGGAAATTCTGTGTTTTTAGCGTCACTGTTTGATTCAGATGTTCAGAGTTTCTTTTATGTATCGCTGTCTCTTGGGTGTTTTATATTCTATACAACTAGTTGTGGAATAATAATCCAAATGCTGGCTTTCACTGTTCATTTGCTTGACATTTTTTCTTTTATATGATATCTTTACCTTGGAGTGTCAGTATGACAATACGCAGTGATTATAATGGTTTCAATTTGTATGCTAAATTGGTACAAGCGCAATGATTTTCTTGGGAGCTATAATTAAAGTTGTACTGGAGGTGAAGAAATTGTTCAAGAAAATACCTTTGCTCGGAACTCCTAATGTCCATATGTTGTATATGATAAATTGATCAGAAGAATGACATGAGGCATCTAATTTTCCAAGGGGCATCTAATTTCCCTAGACCTGTTCAGATATTGAAGTTCCATGTTTTGTCAATGGTGTTCTTTTTTTTTTAATCTTTATGAAGGTGCAAATTATGTTTGAATTTTAAAAGACTGAAGAGTCCTGACATTTGAATTTTCTTCATCTGCTGGTAATTCATGCTTGATAAGACGAAGTCTATATATAGCCAGACGATTTAACTTCAGTTTTTTTTTTCTCCTTTTGCAGAAAAACTTCTTGTCTTGCTGCGAGATGGCCGAAAACTCTTGGGGATACTACGATCTTTTGACCAATTTGGTAGTGCATAACTTAGTCTTATTTTTCATCACCTTGTTTCGATCCTTAATATCTAATAGCAATTCTCTTTCTACACAGCTAATGTTGTTCTTGAAGGTGCATGTGAACGAGTTATAGTTGGAGATCTTTATTGTGACATTTCCTTAGGTTTATACGTAATTCGTGGAGAGAACGTTGTTTTAATTGGCGAACTGGTATTATTTGCCATCCATTCTATATGATTTGTTTTCACCACTGTTGACTACTCCATGAACATATTTTTTTTCTTTTTTTCCATCCAATTGCATAGGACCTGGAGAAGGAGGAGCTTCCCTCCCATATGACCTCTGTTTCAGAAGCAGAGATTAAAAGGGTAAGTGCCATGTGTAGTCTGTTAATTCTTGAATTGAACAATTCAGTTGGCCTGTCTTTTGCTTTGGAACCTGTATTATATGGATCATGTTTGAAGGCAATGAAGGGATTATATGGATGTTGGCTGTTGTACTCGGATGATAATATCCTGTTAGGAATGGTGAGGGCACTTTTTGGTCCGATATGCTAATGTCTTAGATTCACATGAATATTAGATTGTCTTCATTGTTTTGAAACTTCTTTGTAATTTGGCCTGTTCTATAAAACCGGGCAAAACCAAGTATAACCTTAGAGCCTGTTGACATCCATGATAGATTTTGGTTTGATGGCTTAATTTAGAATATGAAGCTTCAACCTATTTTTTTGAACTTTTAATCATATCAAATGCTTTGCAATTCTTTTAATGGCCCTAGATGAAAAATTTTGACAACCTTGCAATTCTTTTGTGCAGTTCTGGAAATTTTGTTGGCTGGTCAAGTGTCTAAATCCTTTTTAACCCAAGTCTTCAACTTCCACTTAAATACTTGTATTGATTTCTAAAACATGTTTAGCGATTGTTCAACATTGAAAGTCGGTATAATAAAGAAGATGTAAGAGACAGTTTGAAAAAAAAAAACAGCAGATGTTTGAGAGCTAGCAGTATTAGGTTCAAATGGTTACAAATTGAACCATAAAAGAAAAATGCTTATTCAAACAACCACTTGAGGAGTTTTAATTTTTGAAGGGAAATGAGCAATTTTGTGAGATTCATTTGAAATTTTTCTCTTTTGAGAAGAAAAGGTCTTCCCTGTTTTACAGTAATTTTGTTGGATCAGCAAAATTGCGTGGTTTTTCATGCCCTTTCAATAGTTCAATGTCTTTGTTATGTCAGGCTCAGAGGGCAGAGAGGGAAGCCACAGATCTGAAGGGCTCCATGAGAAAAAGAATGGAGTTCCTTGATTTTGATTAACAGAATCTGCCATTCTGTTTCAAGTTTATGCTGTACCCGCAAATATTAGAGCGGTGTTCATCCAGAGATGGGAGAGCTTGAGTCATGTCTACCCGGTTCCCACATTTTGTGCTGCTGGAGGAGGAAGCTAGAAATGCATGAATTATCGATATATTTGCCATTTGCTAAGGTTGAGGAGAGGAGATTCAGTTTTGGGTTTGTCAGAGCAATGATGATGACTTCCCCGTCTCTGTGCCAGCTTCCATCTTTAGTCTGTCTATATGAAGCGCACAATGCTAGGCATTTTAGTTATTTTCAAGTTTTTGGATCTTTCCCACCTTGGTTATACTAAATGTAATGCTTTTGTCTGTACGTATTTAAGCCGTCCCCTCTATGACATTCATCCTCCAAACACCATTTCTGATATTTCTGTGGTTAGTCTTTGGTGCCGCATTTTATAATGGCACAGTGCCACCAATTCATTTGTAATGTGTTTTTTTTGTCTTTTGGCTCGTCTACGTATTATTTTGCACAGAAAACTCTTTACTTAACTGTTTCTTGCTATACCTGATGTTATTAGAAGCCCTTGCAAGTCTGATCAACGAGATCTCCAGTGATTTCCCATTCGGGGACTCAAATTTCTGCATGAGGACATTTCTGTTTACAGTGTGAAATGGCTATAGTGAACATCTACTTTGCATGAAACTTTCTTAGTGGGCACGAGAAGCTTGTTCCTGGAAGGGTGTGGCAATTTGAGGAATAAGATCCAATTTTACGTATGATTTAATCTCATGAAACTTTGTTTAATTTTCTTTAGAATGTAATTGGTATAGGTTTCTCAAAATGGAAATTTAAATAGGTTTCTCAAAATGGAAATTTAAATGGCATTCGCTTATCAAACCAAAGTGATATTGTCATTTGAATGTTTATCGTGAGACATCGCCAAATAGGCTATCTGTGGGTTATTTCAGATAATTCACTGAACTGTTGCATTTCATCTTGTAAGAGAAACGGCATTAAATGGAATTTGTACATGAAAAGATCATTGTCATAACCGTTGCACTGACAGAAAACAATCTGCAGGCAGCAGTCACACATCTGCAGGATAGAGAATTATCAACTTTATCATTAGATAAGGATTAAGAAAGCGTTAACTTCAATCAGAAACTGTGAGCAATGAGATGAGATGCTTATGATTTGGAAACCGAGAAATCAGCTCACAGCGTCTTGCCAGCTCAAAATCCTCAAATTGAAATGCTGGCGCACAAGTGCATCCTACTAGGGAATAGTGGTTCTCAGCATCCCTTGGAGCAGCTTTGGCAACTTCACCTTCTGGGGAAATGATGTAGTCAATTGTTGGAAATGCACCAAACCACACGTTTGGAGGCACATTGTACTGTGGTTGCTGGTTGTCTCCAATTAGATCAGATCCAAGGCAGGTTAATTTGACCTGACCGTTACTCTCATCCAATTCCAGTATCTGAAAGAGCACATGATCCATTAGAATGAACAACAGATGACAACTAGTACTACTTAGAAACATTTTGAAAGAAAATCCTGTAGACATTTGCTCCGCTAAAGTAACAAAAGAAAAGGCACATTTCTAGAATTCATAATTATAAGATATTATAGCAAGATAATAACACTGACACAAATGGTGGAACTAAGGATTTATCAGAGAATAAGAACTTTTATTTTATTAAATTACTTCTTGAACACATCTCACTAAGACATATTAAGACTTATGAGCTCAGTTTATGCAGTGATTGTTGATTTAAAAATGCCACATAAAGGGCAATCATGTATTGAACTTAAGATCATAATTCCATAACCCATTATCTATTTTGAGTTTCCAACAGATTGCGAAAACAATATGTCACAAGTAAACCATCAAATCAATGTAAACTGTCTAATCAATATCGAGGAAAAAAAGCACCGTATCACGGTATGAATCAATATGCCAGTGAGGTTAGTGGAGTCTGAAGATTGCCATCAAATGGAGGCGCTATGCAAAAACTAGGATCTGCCATCAAATGGAGGCGCTATGCAAAAACTAGGATCAGCCATACCGTAATAGGTTCTCCCAGATAAAAATGCCAGGTTTCTGCACATGGGATTCGATGAAGACGGGACACACTCCCAGAAGGAAGCAAGAAGTAAATAGCTGTGCTGACAGGACGATCAACCTTATCTGCACAAAAGCTCAGCAGTATTAGTAAATTAGCTAATAAAGCATAAAGGTAAGAGATATGTAATAGTTCGTGGTAAGGTTGAATCTGGCTACTAACACTCCCCCTCGCCCCAAGATAAGCGAGTAAATTGTAAGAATTATTGTCATGTAAAATCCTACCTATTTTCAAAATAAACACATTTAGTTCAGTTGCATGAATGGTTCTGCCATCAGATCAATATAGATTCGGATCACTAAATATTCTATTAAATGCTACACGATTCATATTCAACAATTCACACATAACCTTGTATTTGAGAATTGGGGCAACACAAACAAGCAAACTAGTCGACTACGAAAGCAACAAAGACGATAAATTTGGCACATGTCAAGCAATCTTTACGGTTGAGTTAAAGAACTGTTCAGTCGTGATCAGCGAGCCAAAATAAGAAAACAAATGTTATGTAACGGGTATGGGTGTCAGTATCTTCACACGCCTTAAACCAAATAATTCGAATTAACAATAAAAGAATCCATCTTTTAGATCAAACTATAAAATAAAGATAAACCACACCCGGAGTAGGAACAGTAATCAAGAACTTTATTATTATAGCATATGAGACGTAGGAATGGTGAAAAAGATAAATTTTGATACTTAACATTCTGGAGGAAGTTGAGAAGTGGAGAGAGTGACAGACGCATCTCTAAAGGTTTCCCAGTAGAGTCCACCTTCTGGGTTAGGCTGAAGATTCAATTTTTTCACTATTTCGGATGAAGACGCCATGTTCAAGTTCTTTCACTCCCCTGCAAAAGTATTGACCAGTTTTTTCTTTTCAAGTGTTGGGTGTAACGATGACCCTTTTTTTTCGAACTGAGTGGAGAACTATAAAGATCACCGACTCCATGGAATGCCTTTTTTTATTATTATTATTTTATTTACGAGGCGCAAGAAAATAAATTCTCGCATCGTAGGCATGCGACTTCAAAGTTCAACCCAGGAACAGGACATGCTGATGTCAATGCCTTTGGTTTGGCAAACGCGCAAGGATATTAAAACGGCATGGTGGTGTTCTCCCCGAACGACAGGTCGTTTTCAGGGGAAAATTAAGTATAAACTAAATTTTAGTTCAAATATTAAGAAATAATAATTAACATGATGGTGTAATAACTTACCAGGATAAGTATAAAAAAGTATCTATGATTTAGCATTTTTTTATATATGGTCCTATAATTTTTTCGTGTCATTTTAATACCCTATGATATTTATTGTTAGCAAATTTAGGTTAAATTCACTAAAATTATGATGACATGAATGTTGACGTGTTGACGTGGATGCCAATGTTAGCATCCACATCATCACAATTAACAGTGTAAGGGACTTTGACATAAATTTGCTGACGGTAAATATTACAGGATACTAAAGTATCACAAAAAACCACAGAGCCATAAGTGAAAAAGTGTTAAACCACATGATATTTTTTTATACTTATCCCTAACTAATAAGCTCGTAGCAGTTAAAAATTGTTGATGAGACTTAAACAGGAAGGAAATCTGGAACTTTGAGATTTCAATACTAATAATTAATAATTATGGCCCTATAAGATACTAACAAATGACACTATTCAAAAATAAAGTAACAATTTTTTTTACTTAACATTTAATTATTTGTTGAATCTAGTTATGAAAATAAAATTATATACATTATATGGGTATTGTAAAAAAAGAAAATATAAAATAAGAAAAGATTTCAGTTTCAGAAGTATTTCTTGTGCACAATTGGAGATCTAGATTCCATGTACTCTTTCTTGGTTATCCACATCTACGACCCAAAAAAAAAAACAAAAAAAAAAACCCATTATCAGAAATTGATAATGAAATTTATGATCCTTCTACACCACCTTAAGATCAACATTTTGATGATCCTTGTACAACTAACAAAAGTTTTCTGCTTTCCTTTTTTTCCAAGCTCTGAAATGCATTACCTATTGAAATGTCCTTAATGAAGCCAAAATGGAGCCACCAATCCAAACACTGTACTTTCTTTTCGGTGGAGCAACAAATCTCACCCTCACGCCAGGAGATGCTAAACAGCTAAGCTCTTTAGCCAACCTATCACTTTATCAGCAAGTCTAGGTGTTACAGTTGCTCAACCACTGAGCACTACATTAAACATTTCTCTCCTGATGTCCATATCACACCTTCTAATTGACCTCACCACAATCTCATGCACACCTCCTGACTCCACTCCTAACCTACTTGGATCAAATAGAACTTTTAAGCACTTGAACTTTGCAGCTCCTACTGTTATCACTTGCCCATCAGGCAATCATATTACTTGTCTAGCTCTGAACTTTTCCTTGATTTTACAAGCACTTTTTCAAAATTCATTGCCACATACGTAATTTTCTCTATTATGTCCCTAACAATTTCTTTCTTTGCAGAACTCCTGAATATGTAGCCCTCTTCTGCTAAAATTCTTGTCAGGTACTCTATTAGATCTTTTCCTGCCAAATCAAGTCTATGGATAGCGTGTGTGGTAGCGTATACCCTTTGTAGATTGGAACTACATGTGTCACCCCTTCTCTAGAATTCATAACAATGTTGGTTTTGGCAAATCCCACATCAAAATTTTAAGAAAAATAGGGGAGTCCTTATGTTATGAATAGACTCCCCATCCCCATTTGTTAAATCATCCCCTTCCATTCCAAAATTGCCTCATCTCCATATTTAGCCAATTAATTCTTTCTCTCTCTTTTGTAATATTTTCTTAAATTAGTAAAATATTATTTTAGTAGTGTCTGAGGACATAGGCATAATTGGTTGAACCTCGTTAAACTTTGCTATTCTCGTTTATATCTATTTAATAGCTATTGTCGGGTATAGTTGTCGTGAATCATTGTGCTATTAAATTAGTTTTCTTGGTAAAAGTTTATCTAAGGAGTGTGGTATTTAAGTGGACCATTATGACCCACCACTTTTTTCGGGGAATCTACCTTGGGATAATTTATTAGTACAATCATTTTTCACTCTGGTTACCTGTGCAATAGTTCACCAGGTGAATTTGTTATTTTTAGTGGAACTTAACCCGAATTCTACAACAATTGGTATCAGAGCTCTTGGTTTATTTTAGTATGCTCTGTGGTTACGACTTAAGCTGATCTTCCACATCAGAAAAAAATTTCTTGGGCTAATTGGCATTTCGCATTGACAGTTATTAAATAGAATTTTTAGCAAAAATGGCAGACATCACAAAGGTATCTATATCGACGTCAACAACTTCTTCATCTTCAATTTTAGGAAGAACTATTATGAAAAATGCTAGATTTGCAGTGGAGATTTTTATGGCACCGACCATTTCGGCATGTGGCAAAGTGAGGTTCTAGATGCTCTTTTTCAGCAAGGTCTACACATTGCCATTGAAGAAAAGAAACCAGATGATGCTGAGGAAAAAGAATGGAAGATGATCAATAGATTGGCATGTGACACTATTCATTTGTGTCTTTCTAGAGAGCAAAAGTATGCATTTTCTAAAGAAACTTCTACAAGTAAATTGTGGAAGGCACTAGAGGGGAAATTCTTAAAGAAAAGCAGTCAGAACAAACTCTACATGAAAAAGAGGTTATTCCGCTTTAATTATGTTCCTGGTACCACTATGAATGATCAGATTACTAGCCTTAATCAACTGGTAACTGATTTGATGAATATGGATGTGACTTTTAATTATGAAGATTTGGCTCTGATACTGATGGGATCACTTCTTTATGAGTTTGAGTATCTTGAAACTACTATACTTTATGGGAAGAATGTTTTGTTTCCTTGTATAGTTACGAATTGAGAAAGAAAGAAAAATAAGGAAAACACAAGTGTAGAAGCAGAAGCTCTTGTTGTTAAAGGCCATTCATAGAGTCCAAATAAAGGAAGGAGAGGGAGATCAAAGTCAAAGTACAGACTGAGCAAAGATCAATGTACCTTTTGTCGAAAAAAAAGGGCACTAGAAGAAAGATTGTCCCAAGCTAAAGAATAAAGGCAAACCTGAAAGGGGAAAGGTTGTCTCAGAGTCAAATGTAGCTAAGTGTGATGATGTAGATTCAGATCTCTCAATTACTGCTACACCATTAACCAGCTATTCTAGTTCATGGTTGTTAGATTCAGCTTGTAACCACTATATGACCCCCAATAGAGAATGGTCCTTTGATTTTAAAGAAAAAAAAGGTGAAGTTGTATACACAACAAATAATTTCCCTCTTGACACACATGGGATTAGTTCAATTCACTTGAGGAATCATGATGGATCAATCAGAACCTTAATAGGTGTTCATTATATGTCAGATTTGATGAGAAATCTCATCTCTATGGGAACCTTAGAGTCAAAAGGTTTCAAAGTAAGGGCGAAAGATGGGATAATGAGGATCATCTCTGATGCACTTATGATAATGAAAGGAATTCAAAAAAGAAATCATGTGTATTACTTTTTGGGTAGAAAAATTATTGGGACAATAGCTGTGGCAGCTTCTACTGATGATTAGGGGTCAGAAGCAACCAGGTTATGGCATATGCACTTGGGGCATGCTAGTGAAAAATTCTTGAAATTACTGATAGATCAAGGATTATTAAAAGGAGCACATGCTTGCAAATTACATTTTTGTGAGCATTGTATCAAAGGGAAGAAGACAAGGGTGAAATTTGGAATAACAATCCATGGTACTAAGGGTATTTTAGATTATGTTCATTTAGATGTGTGGGGGCCTTCCAAAACAACTTCGTTAGGAGGAAAATACTATTATGTCACCTTTATTGATGATTTTTCTCAAAGAGTTTGGGTGTATACAATGAAGACAAAGGATGAGGTGCTGGGAATTTCCTTAAATGGAAAAAGATGGTGGAGACTCAAACAGGCAAAAAAATCAAACGTCTCCGTATAGACAATGGTGGAGAGTTAAAAAATGATCCATTTTTGAAATTTTATGAAGATGAAGGTATTGTCAAACACTTCACCATCAGAAATACACTATAATAAAATGGGGTGGCAGAGCGTATAAATCGGACATTACTGGAGAAGGTTCGGTGTATATTTTCTAATACTGCGTTGGGCAGAGAATTTTGGCCTGAGGCTGTAGTATATGCTTGTCACATTATCAACCGCTTACCATCAACTGCTATTGGTGGTAAAACGCCATAAGAAAACTGGTTTGGAAAACCTGCTACAGATTATGATTCCTTACATGTGTTTGGTTCCACTGTATACTACCATATTAAGGAGTCAAAGCTGGATCCAAGAGCAAAGAATGCGATCTTTATGGGGATCACCTCTAGTGTTAAAGGCTATCGTCTTTGGTGTCCAGAAACAAAGAAAGTAATCTTCAGTAAGGATGTTACCTTTGATGAATCTACCATGTTGAGAAAGATGACTGCTAAAAAGATGGAGCAAAAAGATGGTACTCCTAAATAGATGGAGTTTAATGGCATCAGAATTTTCCCAGCCAATAAAGAAAATGATGACGACTCTCCTATAGTAGAAGAAGAGGTTCAGACCCAAGAACCTTCACAACAACATGAATCAATTCCACTTTGGAAGGAAAAGAGGACCATTAGACAACCTGCTCGCTATACTAATACGGTCACTTCTGAATTACCAATTGCAATTGTTGATGTTCCTGCAACTTATAATGAAGCAGTTTAAAGTTCAAAACAAAAAAAATTGAGGATCACCATGAATGAAGAAATGCAGTCCCTTCAAAAGAATCAGACATGGAAACTAGCTAATCTTACGAAGGGAAAGAAGGCAATTGGATGCAAATGGGTATATGTAAAGAAAAATGGATTTCTAGGTAAGGATGATGTTCGCTACAAAGCAAGATTGGTAGCTAAAGGCTACGCTCAGATGGAGGGAGTTGATTATAATGAAGTATTTTCTCCAGTTGTAAAACATTCCTCCATCAGAATTTTGTTGGCTTTAGTAGCACAATTGAATTTGGAACTAGTTCAAATGGATGTAAAAATTGCATTTTTACACTGAGACTTGAATGAGGAAATCTACATGACTCAGCCAGATGGATTCAAAGTTGCTGGAAAAGAAAAGATGGTATGCAAATTGGAAAAATTACTATATGGATTGAAGCAATCTCCGAGGCAATGGTACAAGCGATTTGATAAGTTTATGATAGGGCAGAAGTACACAAAAAGAAAATATGATCATTGTGTGTATTTACATAAGCTATAAGACGGATCCTATATATATCTTCTTCTTTATGTTAATGATATGCTGATAGCTTTCAGGAGTTAGACAAAAATTGAGAAATTAAAAACTCAATTGAACAAGGAATTTGAGATGAAGGATCTCAATGAAGTAAAGAAGATTATTAGTATGAAGATATCTAAAGATAGGAAATTAGGGAGGCTTTGTTTATCTCAGAAAGAATATTTAAGGAAGGTACTAAAATATATTGGCGTGAATGAGAAGTCATACCACTTGCTCCTCATTTTAAGCTTAGTGCATCCATGTCACCAAAGAATGATGCAAATCGGGAATACATGTCAAAAGTACCATATGCAAAAGTTGTTGGTAGCTTGATGTATGCAATGGTGTGTACAAGGCCCGATATTTCACAGGCAGTTGGGGTTATAAGTAGATATATGCATGATCCTGGAAAGGAGCATTGGCAAGTTGTGAAATGGATTCTATGATATATTCTCAACACCGTGGATGTTGGTTTGATATTTCAGCAGGATAAGAAAGACAGTTAGTGTGTAGTTAGGTATTGTGATTCTAACTATGTTGGTGATTTGGACAAGCGTCGGTCAACTACTGGTTATGCGTTTACTCTTGCAAAGGCACCAACCAGTTGGAAGTCCACCTTATAGTCAACAGTTACTTTGTCTACTACAGAGGCAGAGTATATGGCAATTACAGAGGCTGTAAAGGAGGTAATTTGGCTTGAAGGTTGCTTGGTGAACTAAAAATGAAGCAAAAGCACACCAAAGTGCATTGCGACGGTCAGAGTGCTATTCATTTAGCAAAGAACCAGGTTTATCATGCAAGGACGAAGCACGTCGATGTTCAATATCACTTTGTACAGGAGATTCTAGAAGAAGGTGGAGTCATAATTCAGAAGATTCAGACTATTGAGAATCTAGTTGATATGATGACAAAGGTTTTAACTGCGGTCAAGTTTAAATATTATTTAGACTTGGTCAATATTGTTAAAATTTGAAAGATGAATTTGCAGACACTACTGAAGATTGGATTTGTGAGAGAATTGTGTGGAATTTGCCAAGGTGGAGATTTGTTGGTTTTGGCAAATCCCATATTGGGATTATAGGAAAATGGGGGGAGTCATTATATTATAAATAGACTCCCCCTCCCCCTTTGTTAAATCATTCCCTTCCATTCTAAAATTGCCTCCTCTCCATATTTAGGCAATTAATTCTTTCTCTCTCTTTTGTAATATTTTCTCAAATTAGTGAAATATTATTTTAGTAGTGTCCGAGGACGTAAGCATAATTGGTCAAACCTCGTTAAATTTTGATGTTCTCTTTTATGTCTATTTAATAGCTATTGTCGGGTATAGTTGTCGTGAATTATTGTGCTATAAAACTATTTGTCTTGATAAAATTTTGTCTAAAAAATATGGTATTTAAGTGGATCATTGTGACCCACTGCTCTTTCCTAAGTATCTACCTTGGGGTAATTTTTTAATACCATCGCTTTTCATTCTAATTACCTATGCAATAGTTCATAAGATGAATTTGTTATTTTTGATGAAAATTAATCCGAATTTCACATCAACAATACCTGCAAACAAGTGTATATTTAAAAAAAAAAAAATCTTACACATTGCTGTCAAGATATACTAATTAAGCATATATATTAATAGATTTCATTGTACCTGTAGTCCGGTCACTGGCGAATAGGGATAACGCAGCCTAGATAACTATATAGGCAGCTGGGATTTCAAAGGCTTCAAACATAATCTCCACCATCTTTTCTTTGTTAACTTTGGGATTAAGCGGAGCTTCTGTTAAAAGAACAAGATGCTCTTCCCCAGACCCAAATTTTGTCCATTGCCTCCTAGTCTCTTACAATTCCATGACATATAGGATTGGGAAATACTACACAGAGCATCATCACCAGAGAAACCAAGAATAACCTTAGAGCTTGTTGACATCCATGATAGATTTTGGTTTGATGGCTTAATATAGAATATAAACCTTCAACCTATTTTTTTGAACTTTTAATCATATAAAATGCTTTAACGTTCGGAGATGAAAAATTTTGACAACTTAGCAATTCTTTTAGGCAGTTTTGGAAATTTTGTTGGCTGGTCAAGTGTCTAAATCCTTTCTAACCCAAGTCTTTAAGTTCTACTTGTATTTATTTCTAAACATGTTTAGTGATTGTTTAACATTGAAAGTCGGTATGATAAAGTAGATGTAAGAGAGTTTGAAAAAAAAAAAGTAGACGTTATAGAGCTAGCAGTATTTGGTTCAAATGGTAGCAAATTGAACCATAAAAAGAAAAATGCTTATTCAAGAAACAACCACTTAAGCAATTTTAATTTTTGAAGGGAAATGAACAATTTTGTGAGATCCATTTGATATTTTTCTATTTTGAGAAGAAAGGGTTTTCCCTATGATAAAATTTGATAAAACACTTGAAGTTTACGGTCATTTTGTTGGATCAGCGAAATTACTTGGTTTTTAGTGCCTTTTTAATAGTTCGATGTCTTTATTAAGTCAGGCTCAGAGGGCAGAGAGGGAAGCCACAGATCTGAAGGGCTCTATGAGAAAAAGAATGGAGTTCCTTGATTTTGATTAACAGATTCTGCCATTTTTTCCAACTTTATGTTGTACCCTCAAATAATAGTGCGATGTTCATCCAGGGATGGGAAAGCTCGAGCTAAGTCTACCAGGTTCCCACATTTTGTGTTGTTGGAGGAAGAAGCTAGAAAAACATGAAACGTCGTTATATTTGTCATTTGCTAAGGTTGAGGAGAGGAGATTCAGTTTTGGGTTTGTCAGAGGCAATGATGATCACTTCCCTATCTCTGTGCAGCTTCCATCCACACTGCTAGGCATTTTAGTCTTTTTTTCAAGTTTTGGGATCTTTCCCACCTTGGTTATACTATCGTGTTTTTGCTTGTATCTATCTAAGCTGCCCCTAAGAAATTTTATACTAATCCTGACTTTTAATGAGTTGGAAGGCCAAACTAATAATATCAAATTATTTAAAGTTCAGTCATGTGCTATTAGATTTTAGTTTTTATCACTTTAATTAAATATTTAATTTTTATTAATTTAATTTTTCAGCGCATTAAAAACTAAGACTACTTTATAATGTCTCGCCATGACATTCATTCTCCAAATACCGTTTCTGAAATTTCTATGGTTAGTCTTTGGTGCCACATTTTGTAATGGCACAGTGCCACCAATTCATTTGTAACATTTTTTTTTCTTGTCCCACATATTATTTTGCAAAGGGAACTCTTTATTGAACTGTTTCTTGCTAATCATGATTAAGGGTGTAATCGAGTCAAGTCGACTCGTGAACTATTTGGGATCAATTCAAAATAAAAAAACTTAAAATCAACACAACCTTGAGCTCGAACTAGAACTCTTAACTATGTGACTCGATAGGTTTGTAAGTCTAATTGAGTTTG
The DNA here is from genome assembly GCA_949671775.1 of Mallotus repandus. Classification (NCBI taxonomy): domain Eukaryota; kingdom Viridiplantae; phylum Streptophyta; class Magnoliopsida; order Malpighiales; family Euphorbiaceae; genus Mallotus; species Mallotus repandus. The sequence continues at coordinate 63,485 of CATIWM010132572.1, read as the reverse complement.
TGTATATTTACTATTTTATCCTTTTATTTTCATATAATTATAAAGGCGTAATACATACATGGCCTCCTGTACTTGTCACTTTTTGTCAATTTGACATTTCAACTTATAGTTTTGACATTTTGACACCTAAACTTGACCAAGTTGTAATTTTGAAACCTCTGTCAGCATACGTGGCACAGAATAGCAAATCAGCATATATCACATCATAAGAGTTTAACTAAATAAAAACTACAAGCAGATGTGTCAAACTGACAAAAAGTGACAAGTACATAGGGTGGTAGATGCATTATATCATCATATTAGTGTAAACTAGTACATTTTAACCAAGTTCAGACGTCAAAATGACAAAACTATAAGTTAAAGTGTCAAACTCATAAAAAATGATAAGTACAGGGGGTTATGTGTGTATTATGCCTAATTATAAATATATTTTATTAAACCGAGTTGAATTCTAACTCGAGTTTGAACTCGAGTCGAATTTAAATATTTTAAAATATTTAAAATTTTAAATTAATCAATCAAGCTGAGCTGAAATTGAATATATGATTAATTGAGTCGAGTTTAAATTTTAAAAAAAGAACTCAATTAAATTCGAACTTCAAATTTCAAAATCAAGTTGAACTCGATATTGGTGACGTGTCAACTCAATTTGACTCAATTATACCCTATTCCTTATGTTATTAAAAGCCCTTGCAAGTCTGATCAACGAGATCTATAGTGATTCCCCATTCGGGCACTCAAATTTCTGCATGTGAACATTCCTGTTTACGGTGTGAAACTATCATTAGCTGCTGTCCTTTTCGCAGGAGGCACGAGAAGCATGTTCCTGGAAGAGTGGCAATTTACGAGGAATAAGATCCAATTTGACGTGTGATTTAATCGCACGAAACTTCGTTTAATTTTCTCTAAAAATTGATTATGAAATCCAAGTGATATCGTCATATTTGACTGCAACTATCACATATTCATATTGCAGCAAGCACATGAATTCAGATTCAAAATTTATCCGAACTCAGACGTGCTTAAAAGCTTGTCAGTCATCTGGCTCGAGTTTATAGTGAGATATCGCCATATAGGCTATCTGTAGGTTATTTCAGATAATTCACTGAACTGTTGCATTTCATCTTGTAAGAGAAACAGTATTAAATGGAATTTGAACATGAAAAGATCATTGTCATAAACGTTGCACAGACAGAAAACAATCTGCAGGCATCAGTCACACATCTGCAGGATAGAGAATTATCAACTTTATCATTAGATAAGGATTAAGAAAGCGTTAACTTCAATCAGAAAATGTGAGCAATGAGATGAGATGCTTATGATTTGGAAACTGTGAAATCAGCACAGAGCGCCTTGCCAGCTCAAAATCCTCAAATTGAAATGCTGGCGCACAAGTGCATCCTACTAGGGAATAGTGGTTCTCAGCATCCCTTGGAGCAGCTTTAGCAACTTCACTTTCTGGGGAAATGATGTAGTCATTTGTTGGAAATGCACCAAACCAGACGTTTGGAGGCACAGTGTACTGTGGCTGCTGGTTGTCTCCTATTAGATCAGATCCAAGGCAGGTTAATTTGACCTGACCGTTACTCTCATCCAATTCCAGTATCTGAAAGAGCACATGATCCATTAGAAGGAACAACAGATAACAACTAGTACTACTAAGAAACATTTTGAAAGAAAAGCCTGTAGACATTTGCTTTGCTAAAGTAACAAAAGAGAAAGCGCAATTCTAGAATTCATAATTACAAGATATTATAGCAAGATAATAACACAAATGGTGGAACTAAGGATTTATCAGAGAATAAGCACCTGTATTTTATTAAATTACTTCTCGAACGCATCTCACTACAACATATGAAGACCTATGGAGCTCAGTTTATGCAGTGGTTGTGGATTTAAAAATGCCACATAAAGAGCAATCATGCATTCAACTTAAGATCATAATTCCGTAACCCATTATCTATTTTGAGGATAAGCCAACAGATTGCGAAAACAATATGTCACAAGTAAACCATCAAATGTAAAATGTCTAATCAACATCTAGGAAAAAAAGCACCATATCACATAATGAATCAATATGCCAGTGAGGTTAGTGAAATCAGAAGATTGCCATCAAATGGAGGCGATATGCCCAAAACTAGGATCAGCCATACCGTAATAGGTTCTCCCAGATAAAAATGCCAGGTTTCTGCACATGGGATTCGATGAAGATGGGACACACTCCCTGAAGGAAGCAAGAAGTAAATAGCTGTGCTGACAGGACGATCAACCTTATCTGCACAAAAGCTACAGCAGTATTAGTAAATTAGCTAATAACAAGAGCATAAAGGTAAGAGATATGTAATAGTTCGTGGTAAGGTTGAATCTGCTACTAACACTCCCCCTCCCCCCAAGATAAGTGAGTAAATTATAAGAATTATTGTCATGTAAAATCCTACCTATTTTCAAAATAAAAACATTTAGCTCAGTTGCATGAATGGTTCTGCCATCAGATCAATATAGCTTCAGATCACTAAATATTCTATTAAATGCTACATGATTCATATTCAACAATTCACACATAACCTTGTATTTGAGAATTGGGGCAACACAAACAAGCAAACTAGAAGACTACAAAAGCAACAAAGATGATAAATTTGGCACATGTCAAGCAATCTTTTCAGTGGAGTTGACAACAAAAGAATCCATCTTTTAGATCAAACCATAAAGGAAAGATAAACCACACCCAGATTAGGAACAGTAATCAAGAACTTCATTATTATAGCATATGAGATCTAGGAACGGTGAAAAAGATAAATTTAGATACTTTACATTCTGGAGGAAGTTGAGAAGTGGAGAGAGTGACAGACACATCTCTGAAGGTTTCCCAGTAGAATCCACCTTCTGGGTGAGGCTGAAGATTCAATTTTTTCACTATTTCTGATGAAGACGCCATGTTCAAGTTCTTTCACTCTCCAGCGAAAGTATTAACCTTTTTTTTTCTTCTGAAGTGTTGGGTGTAACGATGACAATGGATTTTTTTTTCAACTGAGTAGAAAATTATAAAGATCACCAACCCCACTGAATGCCTTTTTTTTTATTATTATTTTAGTTACTAGGCGCAAGAAAATAAATTCTCGCATCGTAGGCATGCGACTGCAAAGTTCAACCCAGAAATAGGACATGATGATGAAGGTAGTGATGTCAATGCTGTTGGTTTGGCAAACGCACAAGGATATTAAAAAGGCATCGTGGTGATCTCTCCGAACGACAGGTCCTTTTCAGGGGGAAAATTAATTATGAACTAAATTTAAGTTCAAACATTAAAAAATAACAACTAACATTTGATGGTGTGATAACCGATAAGATCGTAGCAGGTAAAAATTGTTAATGAGACTAAAACAGGAAGGATATCCGGAACATTGAGATTTTAATACTAATAATTAACAATTATCTAACCGCAAGAGCTTCTATTGACACACTTTTAATTGGCCTGAAACTACGGATTATCTTGGCACCTAAAATAATACCGTCATCTTATAAAATACTAATAAACGACACCATTCAAAAATAAATTAATAAAAAAAATTTACTTACATTTAATTATTTGTTGAATGTAGTAATGAAAATAAAATTATATACATTATATATTGTAAAAAAAGAAAATATAAATAAGAAAAGGTTTCAGTTTCAGAAGCATTTCATGTGCACAATTGGAGATCCGGATTCCATGTACTCTTCCTTAGTTATCCACATCTGCGACCAAAAAAAAAAAAAAAACAAAAATGAAACCCATTATCAGAAGTTGATAATGAAATTTATGATCCTTCTACGCCTACACAACTAACAAAAGTTTTCTGCTTTCTTTTTTTCCAAGCTCTGAAGTGCATTTACCTGCTGAAATGTGCTTAATGAAGCCAAAATGGAGCCACCAATCCAAACACTGTACTTTCTTTCCGGTGGAGCAACAACTCTCACCCTCACGCCAGGAGGTGCTAAACAGCTAACCTCTTTAGCCAACCTATCAGCAAGTCCAGGCGTTACAGTTGTTCCACCACTGAGCACTACATTGCTAAACATTTCTCTCCTGATGTCCATATCACACCTTCTAATTGACCTCACCACAATCTCATGCACACCTCCTGACTCCACTCCTAACCTACTTGGATCAAACAGGACTTCTGGGCACTTGAACCTTGCAGCTCCTACTGTTATCACTTGCCCATCAGGCAATTCATATTGCTTGTCTAGCTCTGAACCTTTCCTTGATGTTACAAGCTCTTTTTCAAAGTCCATTGCCACATACGTAATTTTCTCTTTTATGTCCCTGACAATTTCTTTCTCTGCAGAACTCCTGAATATGTAGCCTTCTTCTGCTAAAATTCTTGTCAGGTATTCTGTCAGATCTTTTCCTGCCAAATCAAGTCTATGGATAGCGTGTGGTAGCCCATACCCTTCGTAGATTGGAACTATGTGTGTCACCCCTTCTCCAGAATCCATAACAATACCTGCAAACAAGTGTATATTTCCAAAAAAAAAAAAGAAAAAAAAACCTTACACCCAGCTGTCAGGATATACTGATTAAGGATATATATTAATAGATTCCGTTGTACCTGTAGTCCGGCCACTGGCGTATAGGGATAACACAGCCTGGATAGCTATATAGGTGGCTGGGATTTCAAAGGCTTCAAACATGATCTCCACCATCTTTTCTCTGTTAACTTTAGGATTGAGCGGAGCTTCCGTTAAAAGAACAGGATGCTCTTCTATGGTGACCCCGAGCTCCCTGTCAAAAGTATGCTCCCAAATTCTCTCCATTGCCTCCCAGTCTCTTACAACTCCATGACGGATAGGATTGCTTAATTTTAGAATCCCTCTTCTTGCTTCTGCATCATCTCCAAAGTACATATCCCTCTGTCCAATACCTATCATGGCATGCTTGTTTCGAGGCCGGCCTATCACATTGGGAAATACTACACATGGAGCATCATCACCAGCGAAACCAGCCTGCTTTTGATAAAGAATGATTCTGAGTTATGCATTGTAAAAACACTCTAGCAAATTAATTAGCAGAGATGGTGAATAAATGTATTTTCTTTTTCATCATTCTCTTACCTTCACAGATCCTGATCCACTGTCGCAAACGATTGGCTGGCCTTCAAGAAGATTCATCGCCCGAGTTCTGGAAAGTTGGCCCAGAAGACGGAGAAGGAACACTTGCAGATTTTCAAGAGGTTGGACAGAACTTTCCTGTAATACTACTATTATTTAATGGCATGTGATCATGGTAAAGTCTCACAACTTTCTTTGAGATGAATCTTAGAATCAATAATCTTCGGTTGCTTTCAGAGAATGTTGGACGGCCAAGTTAAAAGGGTAATTGCACTTGTCGGTCTCCTTTGCCCCATCTGCAAGATAATTTCCCATAACTCGTACGCAGTGTCCATTTCTTACTTTATAGGCCATGGATAAATTGCGGTGGCTGAACAGAATATGTTGCAGCAAAGGTTGCCACTTGAATGGACAATAACTTACTCCGGTGAATAACATTTTCCAAAGTAATTCAAAAGGGAAGCAAAAAGCCATCCAAGTTTTTTCAATAATAATCACCTTGCACAAATAATTTTCCTGTTCTCAATAAATGGCAAATTTCCTTGAAATGGGAATAATTTTTCACTAATGTTACATTTGTCTTGTGTAGTCCACCCTTCATGAAGAAGGGAATCTCTTGCGTGAAATGGGAATAATTTTTCATGTTACATTTGTCTTGTGTAGTCTACCCCTCCATGAAGAAAGGAATCATTTGCTTGAAATGGAAAAGAAATTCCGAGGAAGCAGTTGAGCAAATTGGAAATCTCTACACCAAATCTTAAAAAATTGCAACATTTCAAAAACTGGCAGGTGAACAATAAATTGACACATACATTTATCCACTATTCCTTGCAAACAATTTAAAAAAAAAAATGTTTTCAAGCTTATTTTCTTCAGTAAATTCCTGTAAGGATAAACCCATCAATGGAAACAATGCAACTAATTTGCCAAGAGACATTATGTTTAATACCAGAGCATTTGCTAGAAGAACCTCATGCGAGGCTTCAAAACTTCAAAAATATTTGCAACATAAGCATCTACTCCTAGTTATGGTACCTCATCATAGGCAATAAGAGTGTGAGTTTTCTATCTCGAAACTGGCCTAGACAAAAATGGTAGCCATTGAGACAGATTCACCCCGGAAAAACTTTCTTTACAAATCCTTGTAGAGTATTCCCCATACCAGCACCAACAGCTTCAGCCAAGTACTTTGCCTGAATATAAAATCAACACGTTACAGTAAATGAAAGAAAGTTGCTCAACTTAAAACAGGAAAGAAGGTTGAATGAGAGTACCTCTTGAACCGTCTTCTTGAAATCAAAGGCATCTTTAACTCTATTATCCAAGAATGCCCAAGTATCGCGAAAATCTGCCCAAAACGAGTTTAGAGAATAAGATAAGTACCATGTATTTCCACATATATGATAGAAGTATCCTCAGCCAAATGATTGCTTATGGAAGAGGATGACGCAGCAGGCCATTTCAAGGAAACGAAAAGGCAAAATAGAAAAATCAATCCTTCTCCCTTTTAGCAGGCATTGACTCTTATGTAATTCTTCAGTTACTAAAAATCTAACTTGAACTCCAAAATGGGGAAGTGGGGAAGAGAAGAGGGGAGAGACAATCACAGGACCAATCAGAATCATTTTAGAAGCCCCCTTCTTACTCATTCTGAAGTTCGAAAGTATTTAGTCATTTTCATTTTAATTACTGGAAAAAAAAAAAAAAAAGTTAGACAATAAACCTGGGGAACTATCAGTCAGCATGTAAACCTCAGTTGTTGAGTATATTCCTCCCAGGACAGTGCGCTTCACATACCAATTGATATCAGAGCCCTCATCACCAGCAGCATGCCAAATCTCATCCAGAAGTATTGCCCGCTGCTTAAAACTTGTTGGAAGATTCGATGGGTGTGCCTACGAAGAATGTCATAAAACAGAGGGATTAAGAATTTCATTTCCTCAAACATAATTTGACAATTTAAAAAGTGTCGAAAGAATAGTACTTGGATGCTCAGTGCTTGAGGCCATTTAGATATGTAGGGAGCTTGCATTTCTAGGCGAATCCTGACAAGCTTCGAAATGCGCTCACTAGGTACCAAGTTTCGCAAGTCCTTCCCAGAGTCAATTCTATCAATAAGCTTTTGTAAACAGTCATCCATGAAAAACTGAAAAAGGAAAATAATATATTACTACCATACTTTTGATACATGCACACACAAGAAACTAAGCAGATATAGAAATAACACAACTGAGCACAAATGAACAGAATTCTCAGATGCTTTACACAAACACTTCATGTCTAATTATTAGTAACTAAAGGGTACAGTTTCTTTCTTCTCTAGTGCATAAAACCAAAAAAAAAAAAAAAAAAAATCAAGCCTTTTTTCTAAACTAGTGAACTTAACCAGATAAACAATAATTCAGACAAGCACACAAAGGATTAAAAGCATACCTCGACCAAAGCAGCTTCTTTTCGCGGGAAAGAACCAACAATTGCAGGTGAAACACCAGCATCCCTTGCTCCAGCAAACATAGCTTCTTCACTCCAACCATACCTTAACTGCAACAAAAACTTTCAAAACATAAAAAACCACCTCTTAAAACACACACATCATATAAAAATTGAATCTTTTCATTGACTGTTCTGTTCTGTCAAAAAAAAAATTCCCCTTTTTTCAATCTGTGTTCTAAGCAAATGACAAATGAAACTTCGAAGCAAGAACATACCACGTGCCGAAGAGAAGTTTGAAGCACGCGCTGTTGCTCATCTTGGTACTCAACTCTGGGTTTCCGATTTTCACGGTGGTGGTGGCGCGGAACCTCGTCAGCAGTTGATGATGTCGACCAACTCGAAGACGTTGATGAGCTTGAGTCTGATTGATTAGGGCTTTGATTGTGATAATTAGGGTTCTGATTAGAGACTGATTGCGGATTTTCAGAGGTAGTGAAAAATCGATCGCCGGTTACAATTGTTGGAAGGTTTATAAATCTGAGACGGTTGTTGCTATTCTTACAGGCGGTTACGCCGGAGAGCACCCTCCTCGCCGTTCCATACATTTCTTAATCCGTCACGATGAGTAACCGGAAAGTCGCGTTTCCCGTTGAGAAGATTTCTATAAATAGAATTTCTTAGATTCCACGTGGCTACAGTGTGCTGATTCCACGTATCAATTTCGCTGCCACGAAAACGGAACTAGTCACACTTGGCTTTGACCTTGCAATGTCTTGTCGTTTTGTCTTTGGCATGTCGTTGAGATGAAATTTTTTTTTAACTAACTAGCTGAATGTCTGAGAGCTGCCAAGGTTTAGGAAATTCAACTCCACTCTTCTCTATTAATGTCTGTCCTGTAATATCCGTTCTAAGTGAGTTAGACACTTAAATGTAGATTAACCATCATAATTGAATTTGCAGAAATATGGTACTATCCTATAGTTATAGTATATTAATAAATAATTTATATAATACTCCTAGATAGTTGTTTCTAAATCACAAAATACTTGTGCGAATTATTATATCAAATAGGAATTGTCTTTATATAATTTTTAATGACATTATAAAATAAAAAAAATTGGAAGAAATCAATAAAATTTTCTACATTAAATTTCCTGCTGAATGAATTTCGGGAAAATAGAATAAAAATTAGAATGATAAAATATTATATAATTTTATAATATGTATATGTCTAACAAAAATTTTAAACCTATAGATGCAACAAATAATTTTTTTAATAAATTACTGATAAATAATTTATTAATACTGATTAAAAAAATTTATAATATATATGTCTCTCATTTTATTGGCCGGATGTAGATACTTAAAATATATGTTATGAATTTAACTGTTGAATATAATACACCTTATGATTCAGTCTGCTTCTGAAATTTGTTGGATGATCTTGCAATTTGTGTTATTTGATCAATGTTCAACTTTTATACAAATCTGAAATTTTTCATAACATGAATGAATTATGAATTTTTTCTCATTAAAAGAAGCCTGGGAAGAGTTTAAGAATGAATGTATGCTAATTAATTAACATAGCAAGAAAAAACTGCCTTGGGAAAAAAAAATCTATACAACAAATTAACCAATATAAGGTGTGGAGGCTAATTTTCCCTCCTATACCATCAATTTTCAAGTCAATCTGTTCTAAAGAAATAGTGTGTGAGAGTGTGTTTTAGTAATGTACATTTTTCTGATGAGATGTTGCTGTCCTCCAAGCCATAATCCAAAATTGTTACAAGCTCAAGTGATGTTTTCCTTATATATATATATGGAACTTCATATTAATCATGCACATTGCCTTCCTTTTTCAAGAAATTGCAGATTGTGATTCCTCTTCTTAAATTCCATGCACCCACAAGCAAAATATCGATTCTGAATTCATTCTTTCTCCAAAACTAGGGTGGAATTAGATCATTAATGAATGATGAAGACATGGATTTGGATGATGGCAACCTCTTGCTAAGCATCTTGCCTAACAAAAAAGACCAACTTTGTATTAACCTATTGATCGTGTTAATGCAATTCCTCAAACATTGACTTCCTCTATCCTTCTAATTGCTTCCCTCAAATCTAACCGTCTTGTTGCATCACTTTCTGCGCAAGCTGCTCCGATTCGAAGCATTTCCACCATCTGATGAATTGAATTTGCACTGCTAGAGTTTGCTATTTCAGGATCAATCACTTCTTGCTCTCTCCTTTCAGAACTTGCTTCGAGGACCCATTGCACAACATCTGTCCCTCCTTTCCCATTGCTAAGATATTGAGAAGGGAATTTTCCTGTAATGATTTCAAGAATGATGATTCCAAGACAGTAGACATCAGATTTCTGAGAAACCTGACGATTATTTAGGTACTCTGGTGATCTATAAGCAAACATTGTCTGTGAAGAATGTTCAGGATTAATTAGTGGATCAAGTGCATAGTCACCAAGAAGCGGGTCGTAGTTGTCGTTTAAAAGAACATTGCTAGACTTGAGATTTCCATGTGGAAGGTTATATGTTGCATAATCTTTATGTAGAAAATCCAGTCCATTCGCAATTCCTTTGATGATCTTTAGACGAGTTGGCCAACTGAGTTCGGCATGACTTATTCCACGATCACCTGATGATTGAACAATAAAGAAATTAATAATTAAGACTGAAGAAGAGAAAAACTAGAAATGGCAATCATGGTCACAATCCTACCATGCAACAAATACAACAAGCTGCCTTTAGGCATGTATTCTGAAACCAAAAGCTTCTCCTCCCTCCTGAAATGATATGCCAATGGAGTCAGAATGTTCTTGTGCCTTATTCTACCAAACCGCCTCATTTCAGCATCAAATTGATCTCTTCCCAACATATTCATCTCTCTCATCCTCTTTACTACCACTGATAATCCGCTTGTCATCATGGCCTTATACGCAGACCCCAGCCCGCCACTTCCAAGCACTTCTGCTGCTGCCTGCATCAGATCAGGTAACCCAAAACTACCCTTTTCATCATTGACCATGATCAGATCACTCATACTATTCTTGCTGCTGTGATGGGATCCCCTTCGAGAGCCGAGGCCTTTTCGACTACTCTCTATCATAGGCTTCTTGCTTGAACCATGTCCGCTCACAGATACCACCACTGAATCAATATTCTGTTTACCTAAGGCGCTAAAGTCATCATCGTTATTCTTCTTATACGTAAAACAGAGGGAACAAGATATCAAAATTCCTATCAGTACAAATATTGCCAGTCCAACCATGGCTTTGGTATTATCAGCGGCAGATGCGCCCTCTGGATGAACAACTGGTAATGGTGGAGGGCTTGAAGAGCAATCCTTGTCAAGTGGTTTCCCGCATAGTCCTTCATTTCCTATAAATGAAGAGGCATTAAATGCAGAAAGGATCGACGGAATTTCTCCTTGGAGAAGGTTGCGTGAAAGGTCCAGGGATTGAAGCTTAGGGGGTTTCAACGTCGGAATGGATCCAGAGAATTGATTCCCTTCAAGGTGCAATTCTGTGAGAAGTGAGAGTTTCATTACAGAGTCAGGTATTTTACCTGTAAATTTATTTTCAGAGAGCCAAACTTTCTTTAAAGATGACATAGGGGTGAAGAAATTGTTAGCAATTTCACCAGAAAATTCATTTTGGCTTAACAAGAGTGATTTCAATGCTCCAAGTTTATTGAATCCAGGGATCGGACCTGAAAATGAATTGTTAGCAAAAGTGATAGTTCTAAGTCCAGGAAGGTCTCGTAGAGTATCAATATCCATCGTTCCTGAAAGACCCAAGTCTGAAAGATGGAGGCCTGTAATGATACCACCAGAGCAAATAACCCCGACCCATCTATCAACGCAAGGATTGGAGTCTGAAACCCAATTATTCAATGCATCAGCATGAGTTAAAGAATTCTTGAATTTAACAAGAGACTCATTTTCTGACAAAGAAAACGAGAGGTTGCACCACAAAGAAAGTGTGAGGAGGAAGAGGAGAACAAGAAGGCGAACAACAACGGTCATCTCCAAGCCGGAAATGGGGGGTAGCTCCGGGTAGAAACGAGCCGCTGCCGGAGAAATTTTTGTTGCTCTCCAAGCTCTTTTTGTTTTTCTTTATTTTTCTTTTTGGAGATTGGTTTGTCTCTTTGAGTTAACTTTGGATTAAGAGGGTGCTTCATGTTGGATGCGTAATTGAGAGAAATGAAATTAGTGATGGAGCTGGCAAGTTTACCTCAGATTCTAAGAATAGAATTGGAAGAGAGGCCATTTTTATGGGATTGAGAGATAAGAGGAGTGGTATTTGCAGTCACTGTTGACCCTGTCAACATAATAATGATGACCTCTAAACTGGGTAACTATACATTTGCCTTATATCATCCACATTTTTGGTTTCTTTACAGTATTAATTGCTCTGGAACTGTTACTTCAACTAAATGGAACAAGAAACATTACCCGTGAGAACGAAAATTCATTTTTTAGTGATAAAGTGGTGCTGATCATTAACTGAACTTGGCCTGTCATGATCAAATTAGCTCAATACATGTCTACAGGTTGCCAAAAAATGAAACACTAAAAGAGGAGTAGTTAAAGCATATACTGAAAACTTGTCTTCCTTTTCTTTGCAATTTATCGTCTGTTTATAACCAAGAAAATCAGGCAATATTGACACAGGCCTCGGCTGTCTGTTTGAATCCACCTGTGGAATTTGGTCTTCCTATAACAGTCCTTTGATCATTCCCCCAACCATCATCATATTAACGAGATGCGAAAGCCTAGGATCATGAAAGAATAAATATGTCATTTGGATTGACCATGCAACAATGAAACAAATCAACAATTGACACTTGATGGATGTAAATGAAGTAGAGGTGAATTTACAGAGAATATATTGCAATGACCAGGATCTGCAATGTGAGCCATCAAGTTTTCAATAGGACCTTCCCCAGTATAAATGGCCTGGAAACAGAAGCCAACAAATGCTAGCATAGCAAGACGCCCATTCTTAATCTCCTTGGTCCTTAATACCATTACAGGCTCTGGAGAACCTCTACCCCACATCAAAGGATCAAACCATAACCCACCTGGGTAACCAACATCTGGCTTTGGTTTAGTTTTGTGTGGTAATGTAGGTTCTATATCAACACACCCTGGCTTAATCATATCTGCCCATCTTCTTCCCTCAGCCCAACCCATCAAGATTAGCTGCACTACAAACAAGGTTGTGGGATCTGCAAAGTATTCCCTCTCACCAGCATCAAACCAATTATAATTCTCTATAAAGCCTAGCCTTTCAAGCCATTCTGGAATGAGAATTCCTGACACAGCAAGCATTGCCCACCTGCTGTGCATTAGTTCGGCTTGAGCAAACCATTTCAGCAATTCTGGATCAGACCCTGATACATATATGATATGTGTATAAGACATAAGCCTAAGTACTAGTACTCCGTCTCAGGAATCAACGTATTCATGCAAACAACTACATGAAGGATAAATATAGAAGAAACTCAAACCATCATAACTAAAAGAACACACCTAATCCAAGTGGGTCGAAGCCAAAATCTCCAGGAAGACTGCACATTTAAAATAAACAAGTTAGGCATACTCTTACTAAGCTAATCCTGATGATAAATATGCAATGTAAGGTTGTACGGACATTATACATTTTTCAAAAACATCCTGCTTAATTGTAATCACACGATTATTCAGCAACTTACTTATACAACTGCACTAGCTCAAACCACATTATCTTCCAACTATAAATGCAAAAAGTTTCCACTTTTATTGCTGAAATAAATTACAGGCAAATACCCATCTCATGATTACAGAGACGAATGCATTTCAAAGTTAAAGTAACAGAAATATTACCTTCCATCTAGCCATTCAGGAGGTGAACTGCCAGGAAACCATAATGGTCTATCAGGAGGAAGTGGTTCACAGACACTTGAAACTCCACCTTTTGTTGCATCCACTTTCACTTTAGCTCTCCTGACTTGGCATGTTCCAATCTTCCTCAGCAAAATTTTTTGAGGTACCTCCCTGTTTGCTTAAACAAAAGTTATACAGGAAATCTAACAAATCAATAATTTTTTTCCATAACTAAAATAAAATTAAAAGCTTAACATACAAGAACTAAAAGAAACACAAAATGTTAAGTTGAGAAAAATTATTATGACCTGGTACTGATAGGAAGGCTTGTTTTCAATGAAGAAGAAGCAATGCTCAGAGCCATTAATGACCAATCTAAATGTTCCCTGTGCAGTTTTTGGTGGTTATGTCTGTTTTGCTAATTTAACTTCATGGGGTTCAGTATGGGCTTATCCACTCAAGAAGATTGTTCTTCATGGCACCTGGATGAATCACAGCCAATTGTACTTTGACACATGTAAAGGATATAGAGTTGAGAAACTGGGGGTTGTGCTTTTTCTTGCCTTTTGTTTTTTTAGTAAATAAAATGGTAAAATATTAACATATATTAATCGAAATGATAAGAAATTTAAAATAAGATTTTATGTTATAATTTTTTTATATATAAAAAAAATATTAAGACAATTTTACTTTTTTTATGAGTGGATTTATCCACTCGAACTCCATAATAATAGAAATTTTTATAATTGTAGAATATCAAAAAATTATTAATAATGGAAATTTTTATAATTATAGAATACCAAAAAATTATAATAATTTTTTGGTATTCTATAATTATAAAAATTTCCATTATTATGGAGTTGGATTAATATTTGAAAATAAATTTTTATCATTAAATTTTATCTTAAATAACTTGGGCCTAACTGCCCAAGATTTGAACCTTTGGATGCATGCACACAAAAGGAGCTGAGCCTGCTGCCAATTGGAGTGCAATGGACTGCAATTATGGTTGGAGCAAGCATCTATGCACAACAATAGAGACTGGTCAGCAGGCCAAAAACCCATTCTTCTTCTTTTCCTTTTCTTTGTAATTTTTTGGTTGTTGCAGTCATTAATAGCTTACTCTTGCATGACCAGATAGGTAATCCAATGAAGAAGCCATTAGCTTTAAAAGAATGTGTGTACGAAATACCATTTTGTGTTGTAGGTATGTGTACAGCAATTGAAACAGACAGCAACCCTTTACCAGCTTTACCTACTTGGGTGTGAAATATTAGTTTCCTTAACAATTCCGCCACAGGGACCTCTACCTGTTGTGATCTGTGCTTGTCCTAGATGGAGTTGATGCCTTCGGCCATCAATGCATAGGAAATTCTCCTTCGATCTAATTAGAAGGAGAAAAGGAAAGTGTTGAAAATTTGATTCTGGTGTTGTATCACAACAATCTTATTAAGAGAAAACATCTCAAAATGCATTTAGAATACAGCAGGCAGGAGGAACAAATAGGAATTGTATTAATTAACTTTTTTTTTTATTACCTCCTTATCAAATGCATTTTAAAATGTAGTATTTGATTTTTACCGGCTAGATGAAAAGGAAGAGATGTCCCTTATTAAGCAATATCTTAAAATTTAGGTTATATAATTTTTTTATTAATAAAAAAATAAACATTTACTATTTTAATATGTAAGTTCAATTTTGCAATAAATATTTATTATTTAAATAGACTTAATCTTGACCGCTTCCACGGATGGAATTCATATTTGTGAGTCCCACATAGGTAAGGTTCTATGAAGCACCGGCACTTCAAATAGGATGAAATATTTGTGTCGGATACTTTTCGGATACCGACACAGCCTGACACATGTCTGATACAACTTTATTATTTTATTATTATTTTTTTTAAGACAAGAGACTGATATGGTTCCGACACGGCTGAACGCTTTTAGGACATAGCAGAACACTTTTTTAGAACACGCTCTACTTTTTGTATAATTTAATTTAATTAATAGTTTTGATTAATAATTTATTTTATTTTATTTATTAATAATTTAATTTGTCACTTTTTATGTTTATCTTATATATGACAATTATAGATAATTAATTAAATTATTATATTAAATATTCAAATTTTGTGGAGATTTTATTTTATCACACTAGCTTTATTTTTTTAACAAATTATCTTTATATAATAGAAAATAATACACATTTTATATAAAATATATATATAAATTGTGTCTCGCTCGTATCATATCCTTAAATTTTAAAAATCGTTTTATCCGTATCATATCATATATGTGTCCATACTTTTTAAGTTAGGTTAACTTCTCATCTTTTACTAAATTGTGAAGTGATACCAATTTTTTTTAGATCCTTATATCATAATTACCTATTGAAGTTTCCACCGGCTTTCTCCACTTCAACTACTACACTTCATCTGAACTGCTGCAATCTTCATCTCATTAGATCATCATATCCTGATAAGATCAGTTCAACAAAGATATACTCAAGTACAAAATGAAAAGCCACCAGAATCAATATCTCCTTGTGGAAAATGAGAAATGCAGCACCTTTTTACATTTTTACTACCCAACAAAGATATATATAATCCATTTTATTGGAGACTTCGAAAACAAATACTAAAAAACACAGCATGAAAATATGAAGTGAAAATTACACATTTCTAATTCATATTACAAGAAATACAATTGCAATTATTTGGTTATTTAAGTCATGGACAATGAAAATTCAATCGGTAACTTTTCAGTCCCTCAAAGAAATTACAAAGTCATATTTAAATAAAAATAAAAAATAAAACAACTATCAAAAACAAAAATAAAGGAGACGCGTCCCTATCTAATCCACTGTTCAAGATCTCCAATTGATAGCATCTGTAACAAGTAAACTGCACCATTGTTGCAGGATTTAAGATCTAATCCACTTTCTCAAACAATACAATTAATTCTTATTAAAACTTAAAAGCTTTTCCCTTACCTTCAAATACACTTATTCCTCAACAAACAATAACAACAACCACCTGTTCGATACTCTACATCTCACCCAGACAAAAAAAAAAAAAAAAATTACTCTTTAGATCCATGATCAAAAAAATCTCACATTTCCTCTTCAATTCTCATTTTCCATCAATGTTCTCACTCAATCAAATTACCCATTAACCATTCAAATTAGAAAATCCACTCTGAACACAAAAGATTCAAATTTTATCTTCTAAATTAATGATGGTGGAAACAGCTCCACTGGGGCGATTCCATTACCGAAGGCTAGAATTAAAGAGATGGGTACCTACATTTTTATCCTCTCATAAAACCCTTTTCACCGTTTTATGGATCGCGGCGTTTGCTTGCGTGTTTGTGTGGCAGAGGAATGTGGATGGCGGTGGATTTGCGGTTTTCGTTAAAGCGCCGCCGATGAGGCCGATGCCGAAGTTGAGACCTGTGGCGTTTAATTTGACTGATTTTGGTGGAGTGGGTGATGGTGTTACTTTGAATACTGAGGCTTTTGAGAGGGCAGTTTTGGCTATTTCTAAGCTGGGTAAGAAAGGTGGTGGACAGTTAAATGTTCCTCCTGGGAGATGGCTTACTGCACCTTTTAATCTTACCAGTCATATGACCTTGTTTCTTGCTGAGGATGCTGTTATACTTGGAGTTCAGGTTAGTGTTTCTTTATTTCTAGCCTTCGAGTTTTGGACAGTTTGATTGAGGGATTAAGCATTTCAGTGAGCGTGGAGTCAACATTGAGTTGTTTTAGTAACTGGTTTCTCTTTTATTTAGGATCTTTCTATAAATTTATCCTAAGATTTAAATATCGTAGCTTGCAATTTGGTTGTTGTCTAAGTTGGATTGGACATGGCAAATTTGGCAGTGGTCTTGAAAATGTGATTCATGGTCTATCTAGTCGACTATGGTGGATATTTCATTTAACATGGATACATAATTGGACTGGATTGTGATTACAAAAGATATCAGTGACTAAGATAGTGAAGAAAATGTGAGATTACCGAATAGAATGTCAGGAATGATTTTTTAAATGAGAAAGGAGAGCATTGAATGCAACCTTATGAATTCATTGTGTAAAAGACCTAGTTTAGCTAAACAAGCTGATAAACGCTGTGGACCTTTGTAGCACTTCTGAAGATGCCTTACGATTTTTGAAAGCGCTAATGTTTAAAGTTTTATAATTGCAAGAGCAAAAAAGTTTACAACTTTTTCCCCATAAACGAGTTTTACTTTTTTTTTTTTTTATTAGTCACATGTTTCATTCTATAAGTACTGCTCAAGCAGCATTTCAAAACTGCTTGATAATTTTTCACCATTTGAATAATTGAGTAACTGATATTGATACAAAAGTACTGTTTAAGA
Organism: Mallotus repandus; assembly: GCA_949671775.1. Classification (NCBI taxonomy): domain Eukaryota; kingdom Viridiplantae; phylum Streptophyta; class Magnoliopsida; order Malpighiales; family Euphorbiaceae; genus Mallotus; species Mallotus repandus. Next base: position 45,699 of record CATIWM010132572.1, on the reverse strand, counting down.
AACATTTATCTAGTTATGGGGCCAAGAAACGATCAGATGGTTTGTATGAGGAATATGATAACCTGCAAATAGTTCAAAACCTGGGCAGATCTTCATGTCTAGCCTATTTAATTAATCGTTTAAGCAATTGCTTTTCTTTTTAATGTTCTTTTGATTAGACAAGTGAATTAAATGCTTATTTTTTTGCTATGTTCCCATTTCCGATGATAAGCAGGATGAGAAGTATTGGCCATTAATGCCTCCGTTGCCTTCATATGGATATGGAAGAGAGCATATTGGACCTCGATATGGGAGTTTAATCCATGGTCAAAATCTCAAAGATGTTGTCATAACAGGTCTGTCAACGAACTTCTGTCAGTTCATAGTGAATTTACTCTTATGTTGTAATAGTTTCTTATGGAGGCCTTAATCCGGAAGGTGACTGGTATAATATACACTTTTTCATTGGTTTATAGATACATATAGTCTCTGGTTTTATGAAACTCAAGAATTATATTGGTCAAGAAGAGAAGACACCTTTTTTCCAGGAGGCAAATTAGGTGATCCAAACTAGTGGAATTATGAATTAATAACTTTAGTTTTCACATGACATTTGGAAAAAAGATATAAGAGTGACCAATTTCTACATATACAGAACCTGAACTCTGAACATTTCAAGAAATCTTCTCATGAAAATCACAAATTATGCAAATGAAGTGTGATTATCTGACAAGATTACAAAATTTAGTCAACGAAAGAAACAAATAAGTAGATAAAGTAACTTGAGTAAAATGGGAGTGCAAATCTTTGGATGACTGGCAACCTATTGTGATGTTTAAATGTGAAGAGTTCTTGTAGGGAAATCAAATTTTAAATTGTTTTGTACCCATTGTAACTGAGGGCAACAACCGAGTGAAATTTTCTTTGTTATTTTAGGTCATATCTAAAAGAAGGGGAGTCTGAAATAACTCATGACCTTTTGCAGTTTGTAAGATTAGTTCTGGGATGTCTATTTTGTGCGCCTGTGCATTATGGCGTACAATTCAGATTGGTTCACCACCCAGGAATTTCTTGTGCAAAATTTAGGTTATTTACTGTGCTGCACAAGGAATTTACTCACAGAGAGAGAGAGGTGTAGAAGTCTCTCTTCTGGTCTGGATATTGAAAAAATTCATTATCCTGTTATTTTGTTCTTCCTAAATTCATTGTTTTGACATTCGCCATCTGCATTGAACATCCACGGAAGAACCATGAAAGAAATTAATTTATTATCCAACCAAATCTTCACACCTCACTTCAGGTAAAATCTTCAAGTCTGAAAATCTAACTGTTGGCATAACCATTATATATGGTATAATGATAGGTAGGTAGGAGTCGTTTGCATCTATTTCATTAGTTCTAGTTTGTACTCTTAAACAGATCTAGATGTAGGCAAGTCCAGCAATGTTTTGGATAAAAATATAGTCAGCAATAAATTTTGTTAGCCTGTTTTTGTTTTTTTCAAAAGGGTAGTTTTCTGATTCATTCTGAACGAGATTGTGTTTTTTCTTTTTTTTTTCCCTAAAATCATCAGGACACAATGGTACCATAAACGGACAGGGGCAAACATGGTGGAAAAAGTATCGTCAAAAACTTCTCAACCACACAAGAGGCCCCCTTGTGCAGATAATGTGGTCAAGTGACATTGTGATCACTAATATTACATTGCAGGATTCCCCATTTTGGACCCTCCATCCATATGATTGCAAGAATGTAACAATCAGAAATGTTACAATATTGGCTCCTGTTCTTGAAGCTCCAAACACTGATGGAATTGATCCTGGTAAGTACTTACTAACTTTGCATATTTCTCTCAACAGAAATGGCAATTGACCAAGTAAATGGCTTTTCTTTGACATCAACGTAGCAAGCTGGTCAGCCTCATTACTGACATGAATCTTTAACATTTGTGTATGTCTTTTGAAAGATGGGCTACCAATTGAATGATTTACAACAATAATCATTCCAAAAATGATAAAATGCTATTTTAATGCAAGTAGAAATTGTTTTATCAATTGTAGGAAATGCTTTACCGTGGAACTATTGGTGCCAATTCATTTCTGCTATGAAGGAATTGACAAAAAACTCTTTTTGAGAGAGTATATTTCACAAATCCTTTTCTCTTTTTTTTTTTTTCTTTTGAAAGAGGAAAAAAAACTGACTTCATTGTTGTGTTTGAAAATTTCCATTCCTATCACTGCAATTGTTGCTTCCTTCTATGTTTTCTTAATCCATATCAAATTAGGGCCATCCAAGTATTGACTCTGCTACTAGTTTGTTTGCTATGGTAAAACATTATGAAGTTCTCTATCAATTTCTTTTTTCCATCCTGAATATGACTGGTTTAAACTATTTGGGCGCAAACAGATTCGTGTGAGGATATGGTAATTGAAGACTGTTACATAAGTGTGGGGGATGATGGGATTGCAATAAAGAGTGGCTGGGATCAGTATGGAATTGCATATGGACGGCCTTCAACGAATATTCTCATTCGCAACCTTGTGATTCGCTCCATGGTCAGGTGGAATCCCTTGCTCAATTTTCTTCCAACTTATCAGCACATTCTATGCATTATCGTCCTCTTCATTTTAGTGGAAAGACCATTTTATGATCCTTGCTTGCATGGATCACAAACATCTTCATGCCCAAATACTACATTACTGAGTACATAATATTTTAGGTGGCATCCCCTTGCACTACAGACCCTTCTGATGCATGCGTTTATGCATAAAGCCATAACTTTATATAGCATAAAGAGGACTGCTCATGATTATAAAATATACCATATTTATGATCATATTCCCAAATGGTAACTGAGGTCCATGTTGGTTGCAACAGTGCCGGTGTATCGATCGGCAGTGAAATGTCAGGTGGTGTATCAAATGTCACTGTGGAAAACCTCCTAGTGTGGAGCTCAAGGCGTGCAGTTCGGATCAAGACTGCCCCTGGAAGAGGCGGATATGTTCAACATATAACCTACAGAAATCTAACATTTGATAATGTCCGTGTCGGAATTGTTATTAAGACAGATTACAATGAACATCCTGATGAAGGTTTTGATCCAAAGGCTGTTCCAATTCTTGGGGACATAAGCTTCACTGGGGTCCATGGTCAGGGTGTTCGTGTGCCTGTGCGAATGCATGGGAGTGAAGACATTCCAGTTAGGAATGTGACTTTTCAGGATATGTCAGTTGGATTGACATACAAGAAGAAGCACATATTTCAGTGTGCCTTTGTTCAAGGTCGTGTAATAGGTACCATCTTCCCTGCCCCGTGTGAAAACCTTGACCGGTATGATGAGCAAGGACGGCTTATTAGGCGCTCTGTGTCCCATAATCTGACAGACATAGATTATGATTTTTGACAAATATGCTGGATTTTCAATATCCTGAGCATAGCTTTATAGAGGTCCATGAATTCAGATGGTGTCTCCACGGGATGAGTTAATCAATTGGCATATATAGTTGTTTCGTTTCTTGTCAAGAGTTGTATATATAGAAATTTATACGTTCAAGAGGTTATTTTAATGCATAGCTACTTTTTTTTTTTTGTTTTTTGACTAAGTCTAAATTCTCATTACATAGATCGAAAGCTACATACTGCAGTTGTCAAACTCTTATCACATTGCATGAAGCTCATTCTTTTCGTAGGGTACGAATGCGCTGCAATTGAGGCTCTTATTTATGAGAAGTGCTCCTTGTAGTACATGGAATTTGAAGAGTAACAAGATAGTATTGAGTATTTCAGGTCTGTGGTCCCTATATGCAACCGTTTTGCGCATGCTCCTTGCAGAAATGGAGGATGATCTTCATGCCAATCATTCTTCAATTGTGTAATGGCGGACAAACTGTACTGGTTGTGTTCAAGAAAAGTAGCAGAGTGGGGATGGATTCTTTCTTTCTAAAAGTGGGAAGTAAGTGGTGTGGAGCTACTCTTCCTTGAAGAAGAAGTAGTAGTACAAGAGAATAAAAATGGTGGTGGTGTTGCTTTGTGAAAGGTACCAAGGGAATAAGGCATGAACATTGTGAATCTCATTTTTGGCTATCAAGGTGTTGGGACTCGAAACTGTGCTCTACTACTTGAATAAATTCTGGCACTTCGATGCCCCTTTTTAAGACTTTTTTTTTTTTAACAGTGATACTGTTGTTATTTGATTCTTTGTGATATAATCAGAGGGTGTGTGCATTCAGTTGGTTTGATTAATTTTTCACTATTTTTTTATTGATTCGAGCCAAATTAAAATCAAAATCTCAAATTGAACTAAATCAAATTAGAAATTGAACCAAACTGAAAAATAAAAATTTTTAAAATAAAAATAGAACCGATTGAATCAAACTGAATTTTTACAAATATAAATTATTTTTATGTTTTTATTAAATTATTATAACATTTAAAAACCGAATTTTTAAATATAAAATCAAATCAAACCAAATTAAAATTTCATTTCGATTCAAAAAAAATACAAAATATTAACCAAATAAATTAAACTGAACTCAACTGAATCAGTTATATTTGCTCAGAAGACTTGCACACCACCTAAATATAACCAGCAATTCTTTCAAAAAGTGCTTTGTAGCTATGTCTATGTGCTATATCCAAACCACACCAAATGCCCACAATGTGGTGAAATGTTCCCTATGAATAGTGTCTGGGTTATCGTTTCATGACATTGAATGCTCCCAGCTCTAGACTTGAGATGGTTTTTTTTTTTTTCTCCTTGGTTCATTGGAGAGCAACAGACTTTGTTCTACACAATAAATAGCATTTCCTCCATTTCAAAACTATAGATGGATTTTAATTTAAATTTTATGAATTTTGATGGATGGTGGCATTGAGATTCGGATTCGAAACTTCTATAATCTTTACAAACAAAGACATTAATCAAATCAGTTCTAATTAGTTTAGATAATTTATTTTAATATGCTAAAATTTAATAGTTCATATAAAAAACATGAATTCATCTTCAATACACATATGTGTATACATATAAATAGAATTAATTGATTAATTTTTATTTAATTATAATTAGTGATATTAAATATATATTACAAGCATAAGTACACGAGAACTAATCCATTATTATAATAAAATAAGAATTAATCCGTTAATTCTTAATACTTTTTGATACATATTAAACAGAGAGTAATTCACAAAATTTTGAAATCTAAAGAGTAATCATTTTATCATAAAAATAAAAAAAATTTATTAATGTAAGTAAATTATCAATTTAAAAAAGTTGAATTCAAAGTATTCCAAATACTCATAAATAACAATTGTGATTAGAACACTTTCTGATAAATGTCTAACTGTTAAAGATTATAATAATTATATTGATATAGAATAGACTTTAAAAAAGTTTACGTTTTTTTTTGGTCCAATAAAAAAAAAGTTTATGTTGGTCATGATTTTGTATATGATTTTAATGTAAATCATGGGTACAATATGGCGATTGCTCCCAACAAACAACTATAAGTTTAAAAAATAAATTAATTTTTATGCCTTACAATACTAACCACAGCTAAGCCAACCGTGTGGATATAACAAATTTTTTTTCATAGATGATTTTATTATTATTAAAGTGGTGTGATGAAATCAAACAAAAATAAGTATCATCTTTTGCAAGTATCATAATTTTTTTTACCAAAGGAAAAGGGACAGTCTCGAAATGGAGATCTCCCAGAGGTGCCAGCCTACTTGGCCATCAGGCAAGTATCATAATTCAATTGTACAAAACAAGGCAAGTGAATATCATCTTAACATCGTTTGTTGAAAATTTATTTTAGTTTATAATATAATTTCTTCGAAACACCAATATCATTATTTTATGTAAACTTTTTATAGTTGGAAACAACTTGCAATCTCAACCATCAAATATATCAATTAAAAGTACAAAAAAAATGTCAAATATGAAAAGAAAATTGAATAAGGCCAAAAAATTTAGGTTTGCCACCTCTTATTTAATATAGTAGCATTGTATTTTATTGGAAAATTTAGACAATTAAATTTGATCCTCACCCTCCCCAATGCTAACTTTAACTAACACAATAATTATTTAAACTAAAACTAAAACTAAACAAGTTAAAATTAAAACATCTTGTTATCAGTATGGAGGAATCCAAAAATTTAAAATCTTCAGAATTATACTTAAAATTTTCAGTATCAGTATTAAATTTAAAAAATTTCACATCGATATTATTCCATTTTTCGGGACAGTTCGGTACGGTGTTTCGATTCTTTCGGAACGGATCGGTATGATTTTGTTCAAAACAGGGATTCGGAGATTTATGTTATATATAAATTTATATTATTAATTAAGTTTATATTTATTACTAAAAAAATAAGAATGTATTAATTTTTGTAATTAATATAGTATAAACTATTATTGACAAAAAAAATATAAACCATTAAAAAAGCATTATAGTTATATATTTATACGATATTATAGTTAAAAACTATTAAAAATACAATATAAATCATAAAATGTCTACAAATCATTATAGTTATATGTTTGTAAAATGGCTTTTTTATTCATTTGTAAGGTCGCTATTTACTTTAATGAAAACGACGCAATTTTAGACACAATTACATCATTTTGATTATCTATTATTTAATTCATTAATTTTAAATAACATCAATAAGATTAAGTTAGTTACTAAAAATAATAATTAATAAATTATCAAATATGAAATCATATATTCTTATTTTCATATTTTTAGTTTAAAATTGAAATATAATGGGTATTGCACATTTTTTACTTCTTGTTGATAATAATAATAATTTTCTTATTTCTCATATTTTAAGTTTAGATTGTGTTGTAATGGACATTGTACATTTTTATTTGTTAGTTGAATTATTTGAAATTACTCAATTTAATTTTTTTTTATTTGCATATTTTAAGTTTAATCTGTAATATGATACATATTTTACATTTCTATTTATCAATTGAATAATAATAGTAGGAGTAGGAGTAAAATACTTTATTAATGATAATAAAAATACTTTATTAATAATTTATTTATTATATTTTTAACACAAAACATATTAATTTTTATCATATATTATTATACATATGTTACTTAATAATGATATATTATTTTATATTATAATGAAAAATATATAATTAATTTTATAATTATTTATTAAACTAAAATTCGGTACTATATTCAATTTTTTGTTCGGTATGATTTCGGTACAGTTCGATACGGCTCTCAGTTCAGTTTTTTATAAATCTCCAGTACCATACTAAATTAGTCATAAAATTCGGTTCGATTCAATTTAGGGTTAAAATTATTCTATTTGATACGATTTTAATATCTTTCGGTCCAGTATTTTTTCCATCCCATATTCATTTTTAATTAAAACATTTGATTGGAAGTATAGTTGGATTTCCCAACCTCTTCTCACCCATTTTCAACAGAAAGTTCAGCCATGCAAGTTGGCTGTTGAAAAAAAAAACTATTTCAATATCATTGTGAATAACATGACTTAATTTTCTTAGTATTTTTTTTTTTCCATTCTTGCACATATAACCACTACAATCATGAACATTGGATGGATATAATGAGTATTTAACTCAAACAGCATGTGATGTTCTAAAAAAATAAAAGGTTTTTTATTTGTTCACAATTAATGGACAAATGAAATGAATGTATAACTGAATTTATGTATTTATATGGCATTGGATATTTTTGAGAAATATTTATGTGGTTGTCCAAAAATACTATATACATAAAGAGAATGGAGCATCAATATCTTAAGATTAATGTATTTTGCATTTAATTTTTATCTATAACGTAATTATAATAATAAACTACTTTTAGCTTCTATAAAGCTAAAGTTGTAATTCATCAATCAATAATGAATATAGTAATGAGAAATAATTCACGTTTTTTTTTTTTTGGTTGGAATAATGAATAATTCACGTTGTTTTCAAAATGATCAAATTTGGAATATTGTTTACTGAGGGGTTGTCTTTGATTTGCATATAGAAATGTTAAATAGTTAACTCCTAAAGCATTTGCCACAAAAGGCTATACATGTACATAGTCAAACAAATATGAGAGTGACCTCTGCTACATCATAGAAATTTGGTCGCAACCCACCTCTTTAATTTGTTTACAAAGTTAGGTATGCATCATTGGTACAATTTTTTTTTTAATTATTTTCGCAATCTAGTACTCATTACTACTCTAAATTGAACCAAATAAATTATATGTAATATTAAAATTTTCTAACACTTTTTTTTCATATTTAAGTTTTAAATTTTATTTAAAATTAAATTTTTACCATTTATACCTATAAAAACTAATTTAGTATAATTTTTTCAACGTCCAAAAAAAAATATATCAAGATATTTTTTTTTACTGGAAATTTGACGAATGTTAGAAAAATTAAAAAAAAAAAAATCTAATGGTAATGGTACACACATGGAAGACCATGATTACTATGTTGTTAACCAAACCTAAAACTTGCAACGAAATGTGTACTAATTGCTGGAGATTTTATGGATCTCAACAATTAATGGGGAAGTTGTTCATGGACCACCTCACCTCATAATTCTTGATTTTTTTGTGCTTCCCATAATGATCTATAAACCATAACTTTTGTTCTTAATTTTATGATTAATCATGATAATGGTGATGATTAATCTATAGCTAATTTCCTTAACTTCAACATACAAATTCACATCTCTCCTCTACCAAAAGTTCAATATCCAAACCATTAATCTTGCCTAATGCCTACCTACCTTAGCAAATTCATCAAATGCATGTTTGTGACATTTAAGCAAAATGTTTTAGAAATAAATATGATTAAGATTATTAAGCTTGGGATTATGCCTTATGGAGTACAATTCCACATGTGGGCCAAATATTGTCCAAGGAAAATTGGGATGTTGGGAATAAAATTGGAAAAGGTTGTCTATCAAGATTTGCACTAATTTTGGTCTTTTCATTTATCAAACTGGTAAAAAATTAATTAACCAAAATGTGAAATTTTTATGATACTTTTAAAAAGATTCAGTTCAAATCTCTCAATCAAATTTATAATGTTAACAAAAAAAACAATCAAAATGTATATTTATCTATCTGCGACTTTTACAAAATATTTGTTATTATATATCATGTATAGTTAAAATAAATTATAAATTTTCATTAATATCGAGGATAAAGATGGCCACAATTCAATCCTTATCTGTATTTTTACCACAAATGTAACTCTTAGAAAACCAATCAAATTAAGTCCAATTATTTTTTATATAAATTAATGATTAATTGATAGAATATACATTTGCTCAATACAAGATAATCGTAGAAATACTCAAAAAAACATGGGCTGAAGGGCATGACTCGGTACATTGTGTGGATCATAAAACATGATCGAAGCTTGATAATACAATGATTGTAAAAGTAGTCAATAATAACAAAAATATCTGCTGAATAAATTAATTCTTACAACGCGATAAAAATATATATTTAAAAAAATCTATACCCTTAAAATTCAAAAATTTTAATAAAATTTGAGAAAAAAAGCCTTTTTCTATGGGGGGAAAAAAGGTTGATACAGGAATTAGTATAATTAACAATAAACAAAAGCAATATTTTCCATTGAAATTAAGTTACATGGAAACAATGATTTGAATAGATTATTTGGCTTTTTTCTTAATCTTCTTGAACTAAAACGTGTGTTGCACTTTTATTTAATCTATATAGTATGAAATCATGATGTTTCCTAATTTCCTAAAGGCAATGATTAAATGTTGTTTGATTTTTATATCATCTTCTTCATCCTCATCTATAACAAATTATTGATTTCAACGTATAATAATTAAGCGTGTTTAAAAATTATTCTGCCAAAATAAAAATAAAACACGTCACTTCGAAATTAAAAAAAAAATAAATATTAAGAAGCCAGCAAATATAAATATTTAATTTTCACTTGCTTTATATAAATTAAAATCTTAATCCAATTCACATTAGATTTTGACTTTTATTTTTGAACATCCATACAGAATTAAAACTTAATTGATATAAAAATAATAACAGGTATAGCAGATTGTGACAAATGCCAACCTGATAGATTTTTTTTTTATCATTAAACACTTTTAAAGATTTAAGAAATAAGAGCGTGATGCGGAGCAGATAGTTTTACAGTTTATTAACAGTTTAAAATGTGATAAAAGGGTTAAGGTGCGCAACTGTGTTTTCAAAGGCTATAATTTTGACACCGATTAAATTACAGGATCCACAACATATTAAATTGAAACTTATTCAAAAATCTATATAGATAACTAGATTTACTTGTCACAACCTATTTTCAGGCTCAAATTTGACCGATTAAAACTTACTTTTAGAACTTCAAAAGTTTGTATGTGATTTTTAATTATTGTAATATTTTATTTAATCTTTTTGTCCTTTTTCTTATGATTTTGTTTTGATCACTATTTATTCATTTTATTCTGTTTGAAAGATAATTTTTGATAATTTTAATGCAAAATTTTATTTTTTCAAATCTCTATATTTTTTGAATTAACAAATTTAATATCTATTTCTTGATAATTTTGAATCAACAGAAAATAAAAAATTGAAATTTCTGACATTCTATTTAAATCAACAAATTTTCAATATTATTCTTTTTATTCATAGGCTTCCACTACATCAGATAGACTGAAAAATAATTGTGCAGACTCACAATTTACTATTTGTATCGTGACCCATTACACCAATTTTATCCTTAATAAAATTAACAATTTCTGTCTCAACTCTCAACTATAGCAGCACGGTACGTCAAATGTATTTACAATTTGTAATTGTATTATTTTACACCATATGATTTGCGAGTGTAAATGGCGGTCCAAACAAGTAAAAATTTGATATTTAATAGTCCTAATCACATGGCATTAACGAGTTGACAAAGAGTTGGTGTTGGGCTTGTTAAACCAATATAAAGCTTTTTTAAATAATGCTTTTTATTAGTTGCATGTTGCCCCATTACTTAATGACTAATTATATTTAAGCTAATAGTGATGGTGACTTTATATTAAAAATAATCAATTGCTATGCATCTACCGAATCTTATGGTAAAAGTTAGCAATATTTAAGGTTTTTACTTTTTATCTTATTCCATGATGGAATATCATTAAACTTTAATCAAACAATAATTAATATATTGGCCAATATATTCCAAAAAAATTAACATTAAATAATTAAAATCACAGTTAATCAAGTGGTCACTTAAAAAGAGTATTTTAAGGTGTAGAATTTAAATATTATTATGAATATGTGAAATTTATTTTCATATAATTTAAAAAAAAGAATATTTTTATACTGTACAATCCATCAATATTTGAATCATATTATCTTATTAATAAAAAAACATTGAAATTATACAAACTCAATATAAATGAAAAAAATTTGCACTCTACTTTCGGCTATATGATGGGTGTAAATTTTATAAACCAATTTACCAAATAAACCCTTTATTAGTTTTCATATGCTTGTTTTTTTATTTTTTTACTATTTAGATTTTTCAAATTACAAAATAATTTTGAAATAGTTCATATTTATTTAAAAAATATATTATAATTTGATATAAATCATTTTAAAAAACGCACTATTGATATTTAAATTTGTTGATGTTACCTGTACACACTTATTTCATTTTACTTAGATTTCTTAATAAAAATAAAAGTTAAAAAAGCAGAGGGAGTAATATTGTAAATTAATAAAATATGAAGGGCATATGGGAAACGAATAAAAATAAGAAGACACTGTGAGCACGTGGTGGATTTCGCAACACAACTTGCTCCTCTTGAAGCAACAATAATGAAACAGCACGTCAACAATCCACCCCGGACCGCCCGTGACTGCATATTATTAATTATTTTATGATTATATTTAAACGACCACATATTTTTCATTTTTTAAAAGCAAATAATGACAAATTTCAATTTTATTTTCTAAAAAATCTTAGAAATAAAAATATATAAATTAATTTTTCTTGTTGAATTTACATTTTTTTTATCAAACAAAATTTATTATACAAGCATACTCATCCAGACAATTACTGACCGGATAAACACTTGCATTCGTGGTATATACTTTCGTTCTCGTTTAATACATTTAGAAAAATAAAAAAAGCATACTAGATTAGATTAGAAAAATAAAGTCGTAATATTTTTTATTTTGATTAATTATTAAAAAATTGAATTTTTAAAGTTATTGTTAAGTTTAATATTTTTTATTTTTATTTTTTAATATAAAATTATATTATCTAAATATTAATAGACTATAAATATGCAGTCATTCTCTTTTAAATCGATGACAAGATTCAAACCTTACTTCTTAAGATGCATTTGCAGAGAAATTACCGCATATTTTTTATTTTTTAACTTTTTAGTAGTAAATTATGATTTTTTTTTCAAATTTAATATCAAGTCAAATTAACTTCAAATCTATAGGGTGTTTTGCTAATTGATACTCGGGTTTTTTTAGTAAAAAGAGAAAAGAAACTAACTCATAAAAAAATTCAAAACTCAGTAACTAAAATTATGAGGTGTTACTAAACAAAAATTAATTTAGTGAGCTGGCAAAAATTATATCCAACTAAATATTTTTAAAATTTTTAAGAACTCAAGTATGATGCCAATTTAATAAAATGTCATTGCAAATTTGAAATTTAATTTTTTTTAAAAAATCATTCATCCATTCATTAAAAATTAAAAATAGATCAAGATAAAGATATATTATAAATAAATATATAATAAAAATTTAACAAAATAAAATTTCACTCTCGTTATTTTTTAATTGCATTGATAGATTGATTTTAATGAGCAACTCAGTGACTTATACACTCAATTCAATCTATTAACTATAAATTAACTCTCTAACACTTAAAATGAATGTAATTGCATAAATATCAACAAACTGTTTATGACATAGAGATAAAAACTTTATGAATAAAGATTTAACAATTTTACCTAAAAATTAAATAGAATAATTATAAAAAAAATTTAAAAAATAATAATAAAGAACCACCCTCAATATAAAAAATATCAACAGAAAATTAAATTTGTAAAAAAATAAAATAAAAAGAGAGCTACGATTCTTGACATACAAGTTTGAAATACAATTACCCATATGCTACGGTTGAAAAAAAGAATATCACAATTTATTATTAAAACAAAAATTAAAAAATGTGCTAAATCTCTTAAAATGCATAAAATCTATGAAATTTTTATTAACTAAATATTTTTTACATAATTTTTCTTTTGGATCCCATAATATATAAAAACTACAATTACTTCATATTGAGACAAATAAATCATGTGAAAAATAAAACTCTTTTATTAACTATTTAAAAAAAAATTTAACAAACTTGGTTATTGGCTAAAATTTTTAGGGAGAGAAATAGGGATTCGAATACTCTCTTGCAAGAATATCATAGTCTACTATCACTATACTAGTGGAAGGTCGACATTTCTCTTTTATTCAAACCATGAAAAATCTAAAATGAAATTAAACTGAAATTTATAATACATGTCCAAAATATGTTATATTTAATTCAGTTCAAACAAATAATTTATATTTAATTAATAAAATTAATTATCGTAATATATCTTTAGGCGGATAAGAATTTTGGTTGTTAAGTAAACAATAGTCAAGTCACCTTCACGAGGAAAATGTTTTCTCTAACAACCCTTTTATGTTCCGACACGTGTATTTTGTTTTCCATGTGCATCCCTTTCTTTCTCTCATGTGCTCCACCCACCCCCACTTTGCTTTTGTCTCCTTCCGCGTTCGGGTTTCCCATACGGTTTATACTTGGTTTTATATCTAATCTAATCTTAGTTCTCCGTTTGTTTCATCAAACAAACATTTTTAAGTGAAAATACTTATCATATTTTGTCACGAGATTTTAATTTTTTTATAATTATTGATTTATTTCAATTTTAAATTACTCAAGATTAGTTTTGATGTCGATGAAATTGTGAGTTTTATTTATTATTATAATTAAATTTTAGATCGAAACTTTTATAATTATTACTAGTATTTAAAGTGGTCACTTTTCTTTAAAGACATACTTAAATTTAGAAATCGAATATTATAGTTGTCAATTTATACAATTTATATTCATTTAAACTCGTTTGTTTGTGGAAAATATTTTATTTTTGAAATATTTTCTAGAAAAAAATATTTTTTGATATTTGAGTGTAACACTAAAAGATAATAAATGATGAGAGTGTGTATTTGAAAATAAAAAAAAATACAATAAAGGAAGAGAAAAGACATTGACAAATGATTTTTCATCCTTAAGCCATCTTCAACCATCAACACTAAAATAGTATTAAATTTACACCAAAATGTAATCTCTACATTAATTTTTCTCCACCCCACACCATTTTTAACACCAAAAAAAATATATTCTCTGTATATTCTTTTTTATACCCATATTATAATTTTTTACTTATAATTTTTTGTTATATATATATATTAAGAAAAATATTTTAAATAAAATAAACTTTTGGACTAAGTTATTAAAAAAATGATATCTATACAATAAAAAATTGGACTAAATTGAATATCTTAAAAGTCAATAATATAATTTAAAAGTACAAACAAACACACAAAAATACGTTCAAGTGAACATAGCAAACTCAAAAATGAATTTGCCATGTTCATTTACACAAAAATGAGTAAAAAAATAGGTATGGGTTGGAACCAATAAAACACTTTTTTTTTCCCCTAAAATAGGTATGGGTTGGAGTTGCCCTTAAAATAAGAAATCATTTTCTCTTATTTTGAAATTATTTTACTTTAACTAATAATTTTTTTTTTTTTGACTTATTTTTTTTAATAATCTAAATATTAAAAAATGAGGGAAAATGGTCTCAGTAAAATGTTTTTGACAAATAAACAAAGCCTTAATTTAAAAATAAAGGATTGTCTTCTATTGAATGTAGGAGGATAACCTCTTATTGTATCTAGATTATTTGATCTCTTATTAATTAAAAAAAAAAGAGTAGAGAGTATAGTGAAATCTAAGCAGTTTCGATAATTAAATTGGTGAAATTAGTAGGAATTAAATGAACTAATTTCGAGTTTATTTTATTATTTCAAAGTTTATCTTAAATATTTTCCAAAAAAAAAATTACTAAGGTCTTATTTCTTTATATATTTAGTAAAAAATTTAGTAGTCACATGACTTATCCTTTATTCAATTCAATTTTCATTAAAAAAATTATTTTATTTACAAATTAATTTTAAATTCATTTAAATTAAATATATTTCATTAATAATAATAAATTTAATATTAAATAATTTTATAAAATTAAAATTAAAACATTAAAGTAAATAATTTAAAAAAATTATAAAATTTATTTCAACCAAACACATCCTAAAATTTTTTTCATGACAAATTATGATTTCCATCCTGAAATCAACAGAGAACTCAAATTTTCCTTATATGGGAAAAAGACTAATTAGTTTGATTTATTTTATTTTTTGAGAAAAGGAAAGAAAAGAAAAGAAAGAAATAAACGAAGAGCACATGAACGCGATGCAAATGGCAAAAGCACGAAAATCTCGTGATGCCAAACATCAAATCCTATCCTTTTTCCCTTTTGAGACAGTGTATAGAAATTTACACACGCGCAATTGACAATCAACTTACATATGCCATTTGTCCATTTGCTATTGGATGAAGAGAACGTGAACGAGCCGCTTTCTCTCTGTTTTTTTTGTCTTTTATAAAAAAAGTAAAAAATAAAATAAAAATTTCTGTTAAGAAAAATAAACCAGAGGATGTGTGGTCCCCAGATTCTGTCATGTTGCTCACCTGCAAGTCGGCACGTAAGTTAAACAACCACCGCACTTAACGTCCGTTAATTCTAGCGCTTTCTTAAATGGCCGCAATCACTGACAATACATTGCGTTTAGATTGATTGATTGTTTGGCACTTGGTTCACGATTGATTATCCTTCCTCTTCTTTTATTAAATAACCATTTGAATTTAATTTTAAATAACATTCAACAATATTATTCAAGTAAAAAAAATATTTTATTTTATAAATTTTATAAATAACGTTATTAAATTTATTTGGTAAATACTTTTTTAACCTAATTAAATTGCAATTATCATTATTATTATTAATTAAACTTTTTTATTTGAACCATCATTATTTAGAATTTGTTAGATTTCAACTAATATGATTCAATACTAATATAACCATAAAAACAATAAAAATGTCTCAATAATAAGTTTAATATGACTGCATACAATATGATTTAAACGTAAAATATCATTTAAGTGAAAAAAATTTCTACCAGTTGAGTCTATTGTTTGTAATAAACTAAATCCTTTTGTAAATATCTTTTTTTAAAAAAAATTCAAAAGGATTTCATTAAGCAATGAAATTAGGAGAGTCCCTTACAATTTGTTGAAAAGTAACTTGCGGAACCGAATTCCACATAACAAATTCAGACCCACGTTCTACAACATACTTAGCTAGCAGGTGGGCTGCTACATTATATTTTCGTTGAGTGAAAACAAATTTAACTTATAAAAAAGCGCGTGAAGTTTGAATAATGTCCTTTGCAAGTAAGTCATGAACTGATAATCCCCTTATGTTGTTTGATAACTGATTAACATTGAGAAGGGAATCAATCTCACATATGAGCTTATTAAACTCCGAGCTTTTTGCTATCTACAAACCTAGCTAGATGGCCAACGCTTCAGCAACTTGAACATTCAGGCAACTAGGGACTAACTTCCCAGCCGAGAACAAGACTTGACCGTCTAAACTCTGAGCTACCACACCCAGGCCGACTCTTCCTTACTCCTCCAAGACTACTGCATTTGAATTAATCTTTAGAATAGCAGATGGTGGAGCGGACCACTTATCTTGATCAATTGGGCTTGTCTCCCCCTCAGTTAAATTTGGTCTTCTCAGTGGCACAACAATAGCCATATTGCGGGCAAGATGAAGAACATTCTCCACCTGAAATAGTTATTTCACCATACAATTGAGAAACCATTCCCTAACTGACAATCCTGGAACCATGGCGGCAAACAAATTTAACATTGAAGCAAACTAGACCCTTTGAGACCATTGACATTCAATAAGAACATGAAATAGAGATTCTAGTTTATCGCCACACAAAGGACATGATATAAGAGCAGTGATACCTCTACTTCAGAGTTTCTCATAGCATGGGAGAGAATTATGGAGTGCTCTCCACATGAAATGTTTAGTTCGGGGGCGAGGTGTAGATTCCATACAATTTTCCATTCTTTTGCACAGTTTAAAGCATTAGAGGACATAGCCATTTCCCACCTCTTCATTTGGCAAGCAAGATGATATTCTGTTTTAATAGAGTTGTGGCCATCCTTTGTAAGAGTCCATGTTAAGCAATCATCAGGTAAAGAGTAGCTAATCAGGATCTGAAGGATAGCAGCTGCTTCATCAGAGAAATATAGTTATTTCACCATATTAACTCTCCAACTCTTAGTCTTTTCATCTATTAGCTCTGACACCCATGTAACATCAGTGGTATCTCTGTTGTACAAAGTACGCATGCCCTAAAAGCCATTAATCCATCTATCTGACCAAATATGAACTTGCTACCCATTTCCTATCCGCCACCCTAGTCCTTCTTTGAGAAGAGGTCTAGCTTGCAGGAAACTCCTCCATAGATAGCTCGGTCTGAAACCCACTGTGGCATCTATAAACATGCCCAAGGAAAGTACTTAGCTTTTAAAACTCTAGCGCTGAGGGAGTTTGGACTAGTAATCAAGCACCACCCTTGCTTTATAAGGAAAGCTAAGTTAAATTATTGAAATTCTTGAAATCCCAGTCCACCCTCACTTTTTGGTTTACACAGGTTATCCCAACCTAGCCAGTGAATTTTCCTCATCTCTTTATCATCTCCCCAGTAAAATTGAGAAATTAAGCTTCGAAGCTCTTGACAAAATCCAATATGAAGAGAAAAATAACTCATTATGTATTGGGGAATTGCTTGGGCCACCGCCTTTGTTAAGATTTCTTTCCCTACCTTGCTAATAACCTTCTCCTTCCACCATTTCAACTTTTTCCATAGCCATTCTTTTAGGTACCTAAAGATATTTTTCTTTAATTTTCCCAACACCACCGGGAGGTCTAAATACTTTACATGATCAACGACTGGCCTTATACCCAGCATTTGGCAAAGGCTTACTCATTTATTATCTTCAACTCCACTACCGAAGGAGGCTTTTGATTTATCTAAATTTACCCTTTGACCGGAATCCTTTTATAGTCATTTAAAAGACTTTGAATACTTGCATATTTAGAGGAGCTCACCTTAGCAAATAGGAGGCAATCAACTACAAAAAATAAGTAAGAAATAGGAGGACTATCTCTAGCAACCTTCAATGGATGGATATGTCCTTTAACTACTGCTTTTTTTATCATTGCCAAGAAGCCCTCTACACATAACAAAAAGAGGTAAGGTGAGATAAGATCTCCTTGCCAAAGTCCTCAGCTAGGCCTAAGAAAGGCTTTCGGATCACCATTGATGTGGAAAGAGAAAGTCACACACGCCATAATAAGCCAGATGAAATGAGAAGAAAACTTTATTTTGGTCATTACTCTCTCCAAATGCCTCCATTCTACTCTATCATATGCCTTGCTCATATCGAGTTTCAAGGCTATAACACCTTTTTTGCTCTTTATTTGGTGCTTCATTGAATGGAAAGCTTCGAAAGCAATTGTGGCATTGTCTGTGATCAATCGACCTGGAGGCGCTTTGGGTTTCATCAATTATCATGGGCAACACAAGTTTGAGCCTGTTAGCAATCACCTTTGCAATGATTTTATATATAACGTTAAATAGACTAATAGGATGTAAGTCCTTAACATGCTTAGGAGATTTTATCTTAAGAATTAAAGTGATAAAAGTATGATTCAGAGAAGAAGGCATATTACCCAATTTCAAGAATTGTAGCACCAACCGCATTATATCTTTATCGATAATCCCCTAAAATTTCTAATAGAACAGTGCTGGGAAACCATCCGGTCCTGGTGCTTTTAAAGGGTAGATCTGTTTTAGAGCTTGTAACACTTCATTCTCGGTAAAAGGGGTATCCAGAAAGTCTATCAACTTATCATCTAATTCTTTGTCAGTAGCTGGGTTTGAATTGTTGAAAAAATGTTGGACCCTCTGTCTCAAATTACTTTACATAAAAATCCATCACCACTCCCTGAATAGTATCATTTCCTTTCGCCTACTGACCATTTGAATTTTTCAACCGCTAGATAAAATTGTACCTCCTCCTTTCATTGGCTTTTTTATGGAAAAAAGAAGTGTTGCGATCCCCCGCTTCGAGCCATAGCACCCTAGATCTATGTTTCCAGTATTCCTCTTCTTTAGCTAATAACTCATCTACCTTTTTGTTCATATTATAGATCTTGCTTTGGTTCTAGTTTGATTCAGGGGCCTGCTGCAGCTCATCAATCTCTTGTATTTTATTGTCAATTTGCCGTCTCACATTACCAAAAGCACCCTTACTCCATTGCTATAATTTAACTAAATAATACAAAGTTTAGCTTGCACATCTTTCCTCTAAAACTCGCCACCTACTGAATTTTATACCCCCTTAATGACTTCCCCACACGGTTGGTCTTGGATCCACATACTTTCAAATCTGAACTTTTTATTTCTGTGGCGTGAGTTCAAGATAGTACCTTCAGAAGAGAAAAGTATAGGGTTGTGGTCAGAAGAAAAATTTGGAAGGTGAAGGATGGTGTAACCCGAGAACATAGTAATAAGCTTATCACTACCTAGAAATCTGTCTAAACATTCCCTGATGTGATCAGAATCCTGACGTCCATTTCGCCAAGTAAACATACTGCCATTATAGCTAAGATCCCGTAATTCCAACCTATCTATAGTTTCCCAAAAACATATCCATCCATTTCCTATCTCGCTTTCTGCCTCCCTCTTTCTCATAACTGTATAGGGTCTCATTGAAATCTTTGAAACAGAGTTGAGGTACTATTTTCTTTATAACTATAGATTCAAGCAACTCCCATGTCTTTTTCTTTAAAACAATCTCTCGCCACCCATAAATACCATGGCCCAACTAAAGCACTTGGTCATTTTCATCTTTAACAGAAAAGTGAATGTTGTTTGAAGAGAAATTAGTGATACAAATATGCATTTCCTTTCTCCACATTAATAGTAATCCCCCAACTTGTCCACAACTAGTTACTAAAAAAACATTTAAACCCATAAAATGACTTTTCAAATCTTCAACCTGCTGATGGGAAAGTTTTGTCTCCATTAGAAATACAATTGAGGGGGAATATTTAGCGGTAAAAAATTGCAGGGCCCTTAACATCCATGGGTTCCCCAAGCCATGGATGTTCCAACTTAGGGTATTCATGATGCTCGGCGGGACTGCTCCACAGTCTCCACCTTGCTAGCTGTTACAATATCAGTAGTAAAATCTTTATTTTTACTCTTATTGCTAACATTATCACTATCCATTGCAACCCCCTGTTCCAAATGGCCATTCCGTTTCTTGACTATCATCTTAGCTTGGTTCTGCCCTATATTAACAACACTATTTCCAACCCTTGGTCTTGTAGCTCTCCCCATTTTCTTGAATCTTTGTAAGGAGGTTTTCGGCCCCTTTAAGTGATCACCCTCCACTAGAACATCAATGAGGCCTTCCAAGCCAGCTTTAATGCACCCTACATCAATCTCTTTCATGCTAGTTGGCTGAGTATCCACCATATGTACCTATCCTTATTCCTGCAATTATGATTCAGACATACCCATTTCCTCGACCATAACCACTGTTTGTGACAGACCCGAGTTAATTTCCCTTTCACCCTCCGTTCCCAAATTCAGAGTGTGGTGAACTGGACCCTTGGTTTTGCCCATTGATTGGGATTTAGACATACTCAAAGAACTGGACCTTGAGGTGCCAGGCTTATGAAATGCCCGTATTTTTAATAGCGAGGCCCGTAGAGTTGAACTGTAAGGCCAGTCTTTTACCTTAATTTCTTCAGGTTTACTTTCATAATCCTCTTCCACATGTCCCAGAATACCATACTAATAGCAGGAATTTGGTAATTTTTCATACCTGAATATACCTATACCCTCTCCCCTTTGCCATTGACAATCACAGTACCACATTTCAGAGGAGCCTGAACATCAATCCTTAATCGAACCTGCACATAACGCCCCCAAGAGTCGATGTCAGCCTCATGAATCTCCACCACCTCCCCTATTTTACTAGCCACTCTTGAAATTGAATCTTTATCTCTATGGTTCAAAGGTAAGTTTCCTATTTGAACCCATAAGAGACAATGAGAGAGATCCACCATTGATGGCTGCTCATCCCCAATCAATTCTCCAAGTATAATCAGTTGTCAATCAAAATGCCACGGACTCTCTTGGAGGACTCGTTGTTTCGTAGCTTTAGATTGGAACTCGCAAATGAAAAAATTTGGTCTCGCCTCAGTAATAAAGAGTCCCTTTGATACCTGTCAGGCATTCATTAACACAGTGGACACAACTTTGAGATTGAAAGGCTTATATGTGAAAATGCGACCGACCAGGCAATGTTTCTTTTGGAACAATTGATTTGGGTTTTTACCAAGATCGACTTCATCTTCTTCATCTTTTATGAGCGTAAATCGCTTCCAAAACTCCTCTAACTCCTGCGACATGGGCCTGATTTGGAACACTATAGGTTGGATAAATTGTAGAGGACAAGAGAAAAGAATAAAAATGGAAAGCTAAAAACCTATACAAGATCCACAAAGGGAAAAAACCCTAAACCTATCTAGGAAACCTTAGGAGGTAGGGAGAAAAGGTCCATAGAGAGATGCAAAAACTAAAAAAAGGACAATTCCTTTTGTGAATATCTTTGATTAGAATGTATTTGATTAAAACTTGTTAAATTTTAAGAAGTTTGATACAATATGTATATTTACCTACAAGATGAGAACAATTGTAACATAACTATTTAAATTAGCTGATTGAAAACTGTCATTGTTTGATTGACTTTTAGAATTTAAAATTATAATTTATATAGTTACATTAATTTAATTGTTGGATATCATTCTTATGGTTCTATTTAGGTCGAAATCATCCATAATTATTAAATTTATTATAAAATCTGAAATTTATTTTCATCAATTTTTAAAATTAACTTGGTTCTTCTAATGAGAGAGATTATTTTTAGAATGCAGTTCATCTGGTTAAAAAAATTTATATAACATTTGTGTTTGCTAAAATTTGAATTAAAATTGTGGGAATTTTTTTTTAGTTAACGAACCAATTCTTTCGAAAAAAATAACAAAATAAAAGAAAATAAAGAGGGCATAAAAGGCAAAACCATTGAAAAAGAAGAAAAAGAGAAAACGTGAGCCAAATGCTGTAAGTGGGTAATATAATTGCCAATTGGGGTAAGGTAACGGCCTTTTTCACCTATAAAATAAAATAAAAATAAATATAAAAAAGAGCAAACAACACGTGCTTTAAAAAATCGACTTAATAATAATAATAATTATTATGAATTAAACTATTAATAACAAGGAATACCCTTGGCGAAACTGCAAGGAA
This sequence comes from Mallotus repandus, assembly GCA_949671775.1. NCBI lineage: Eukaryota > Viridiplantae > Streptophyta > Magnoliopsida > Malpighiales > Euphorbiaceae > Mallotus > Mallotus repandus. The sequence continues at coordinate 23,068 of CATIWM010132572.1, read as the reverse complement.
CAAGCTTAAAAGACCCTGCATATATTCCTCGTGCTGCTTTAACCCAACCCTTTCGTCTTCCTCAAAAGCACCAATTCTATTCAACCAAACAACCCATGCCATACCAGCTCTCTCTTATCTCCTAATTGTTTTACCGTCACTATAGTTTTGGATTTGGATCTCTTGTTTTAATAGCTAGCTTCTTCAGGAAGTATGTCTGGTTCCCCGGAATTCGTTGAGTTCTCCACCGGTCAGAGAACAGGGAGGCTGCCGGAGAAAAGTAGCTTCTCGCAGACTTGTAGTTTGTTGAGTCAGTACTTGAAGGAGAAAGGTAGTTTTGGAGATCTCAGTCTCGGCATGTCATGCAACAACGGCGATTCAAATAGTAACAGTAACAATGGAAATGGAAACGGTACGATTTCTTCATTTATATATTCGTTATTACAATTTTTATGTTTTTTTTAATTTTAATGTTTACTTGCTAATGATTATTCTTAATTAGGTCTAGTCTGTAATTTAGGCTTAGGCTGGGCTTAAAAAAATTAGTTCGATGCTTGGTTAATTAGTGTTATGCAGACAAAGACAAGACAAGACAACACAGAGATTATTTAGTGTAGATCTGGACATGTTCAGATCCGAAATAATCTGAGTTATAAATTGACATATTCATGTTTAATGATTCAACAACAGACATCCCTTAAATTGCTCATGTTTTATTTTTTTTGGAACAGTTCATTTTCAGGAAAATATAATAAAACTAATTATTAAATTAATTAATACCGACTGCATATATAAATTGGCCACTGCTTTTCTTTTATATTTGATCCTAAAGAGTCTGAATTGATGTTGGGTTATCATCCATTTACTGCAGGTACACCAGAAATGTTGAAGCAAGCAACAACAACAATGAATTTATTTCCAATTAGTGAGAAACAGGTTGATGTTTCTAACAGGAACATGGGTACTCCTCCTCCTCCCCGTACTAATTTTAGATCCATGGATTTGTTCACTCAACATTCTGGTGGTTTCAAGGATGATTTGCTGAAGCAGAGGGCTGATTTAAGGTGTGCATTGATTGACACCTTTTTCTTTTTTTTTTGTTTTTTTGAATGTATGAATTTAATGTATATTGTTACTCTTTTTGCTGATTAGTGTATTTGTTTTTGTTGTTTGTATTTTGGTAGTGTTAACAAGACTGTGAGCCCAGAGCCTCAAAATGCACAATTGACGATTTTCTATTCTGGACAAGTGATTGTGTTCAATGATTTTCCAGCTGATAAGGCTAAGGAAGTTATGCTCTTGGCTAGCCAAGGAAGTTCCATTAATAATGGCTTTCCTTCTGCTCCTGTCAAGACTCATCCTCCTGTTTCGGCTTCTAATGTTGCTAAAGCACCAGCTGTTGAATCCAACACCAACCCTTCAATTCCTTCCAGTCCAAATTCTGGTCGTAGCTTCGGCAATAATTTGATTCAAGAACGCATGCAACCTACTCCTCAGACCGCTGGAAGTGGTAATTTTCTTTTTCTCTTCTTGGTTGTCCCCGTATCAATCGATCCATATGAATGTTGTTTTTAATTTTATCAATTGTTTTCCCAAATTTCTGATGAAAGGTTTTACTTTTTTCTTTTTCAATACCAGACCTGCCAATTGCAAGGAGAGCTTCCCTCCACCGGTTTCTGGAGAAGAGAAAAGATAGGTAGGTTTTCATTACCAAGTAAGAAAAAGAAATCATGTTTGAATTCAAACAAAAAATCATATGAAGAAGAAGAAGAAGAAGAAACCTTTGACAGTTAGTTGTGGATGTACTGAATTCCATACATAGGTTACAAGTTTGTTCATTTGTTAAATAGATATATATTACCAGATGAAAATCATATCACCATGTCACTGTATTGATGATGCTTAATATAACTGGAAAAAGTTTATTCTTTTTTCTTTTTGTCATGTCAGCACGGCATTTCATTTTTGTTAATTCATTGGATTGGTTATTTATTTCGTCTTGGCAATTTCTTTTTGTTTTGTCGTCTTACAGGATCACCGCAAGATCTCCGTACCAAACGAGTGGCCCGTCTTCCAGTCCTTCAAAGCCAGCACCAGCTGAAAGCAAGTCATGGCTTGGCCTGGCTGCTCAATCTTCACAGTAGCTGCTGCACTGCTAATTAATTATTATGATTATATTCATTTTTAGTTTCTTGTCATATTTTAGGGCCCTTTTTTTGAAGCGGGTTGAATCCTGCTGTATCTTTTTATAGCTCTATGTTTTGGTTGTTAAAGCTGAGGCTTTTCAACATAGAATCTAACTGCTCTGGCTTGTCAGTCTTACTATATATCACTATTAGTTGCTGTAATTATTTTTATTGATCAGAAGCAAGACTTTTGCCGATGATTATTTTAGTGGATTAATCATAATCCGTAAGTATATATATGATGCATTTTGGGTTAGATTTTTGTGTTGGATAATTGAATTTAATGGATGTTGTGCAGTTTTACACGAATCCCCCAAATTCAAACTCACAAATTGAAACATCATAATTCAATGGCTTGTATGAGTTTTTTTTCTTTATTTTAGAGGATTTTTTGTCTAGCAATTCAGGTGAAGAAATCCTTTTCATTTTCAACACCACCATCATCATTATTCCCATGCTGTTCGATTGGTCGGCATGCTTATCAAGTTTGGACCCATCTATGTATTTTTACACGACAAATGCTTTATAGAAAAACATGAGCAATCGCTCTACGCCAAAAAAAAATTATCTATTTATGTGGTTGTGCCGTACCATATGTAAATAAATAAATAAATAAAAATAAGAAAATCTTGCATCAACTGTCCAAGCATACTAAAAAGAAAAAGAGAAACGATATATATATAAATGTAAAATTGATAGTGACATAATAAAAAAGAAAAAGAAAGAGACTAAAAAATAAATATCTACCCCTTCGATTACATTAAAAAATTAATAGTAAAGGTTTTTACGCGTATTTGACACATGAACAACGCGGAAATGAGGTTTGGATTGTACTAATGTGCTGTTGCTATTATAAATAATAGAAAGTGGTAGGTAATATTATTTTCTAATTATTATATTATATTTGGATGGTTGTAATTTACACACATTACAAAGTCAAATGAATCGCAACTTGGAGAACAAGACCATTTCAAAAGAAAAGAAAATAAAATTATTTATAACTATTGTCACGTTGTTCATGTTAGGCAACTATTTTTTTTTTTGAACGAATTAGGCAACTATTGGTTGTATATTTCTATACAAGTTGAACAAGAGATTAGAAGAAGATTGGTCTTTTTTTTTTAATTTGAAAAAATAAAGCGGAGAGATCGAGATGGGCATGTGCAGTATAAGATAAGAAATGCCAATTTAATAACCGGGAATCACATGCAATGTTTGAAAGTTGGTAGGGTATGCTTTAATTGACCAATTCCAAATTGTCTACGTTTACAATGTGAATATATGTATACAATTTCTGTCAAAAAAAAAATATATTTTTTTGCAGAGGCAGTTAAAATTTGTAATCACAATGCTCAATTAATTAATTAATTAATTACAACAAAAAAATTTTGAGGTGAAGTGAGTTTCGTTGAGAACGTTGTTTTGTTGTGAAAGGAAGCAATTAGCAAGAAAAAAGAATAGGATAAAGAAAATTCTGTCAGAACATCCAGGGAAACAATCATCAAACAAGACAACCAAAGGCAACTTCGATCAACAATTTAGCATTTTAACTTCTTGTTTCAATTCCTATTTTGTTTATATTTTTGTTCAATTGAATCTTATTTATAAGTTATTTTCTTTGTTATTTCAACGGAATTTTAAAATTTTTCTATTTAGTTCTATGTTTTAATTAAATTTTCTAGTATTTAATTTGTTATTTACTTAAAAGTAATTTTTACATTAAATTTAGCTATGTTCATTTACCGTTAATTTAAAATTTCAAGTAAACTTAGATTTCTTAATTTGCATTAAATCGTTTATTATAAGTCAAAGATTCAAATCGATTAATGTACTTCACACCCTTAAGCATGCAAATAAGAAAACAAATACATTCATGCCTTTGAATTTTGCACTCAAAATTAAATTTATATACAAGTACATACATAAAAATATCTTATGGTTTATCCCAATACAGCAACATCACATATACCCTATATTAAAAAAATATCGCATATACCTTTTTCTTTTGCCAATTTGGTATCTCTGAGGCACCTCATTTTCCACCCATTGGTTAGATGGATGACTTGCATGGTTTTTGTTTTGCTTCCTTTTTCTGACCTATTTTTCTCACATGCAGCACATCAGAAAGTGCAGTACCTTACAATTCATGTGTTAAACGTCTTACTAGCTTTAAATCAAAGATGAAAATCATTTCTTTTCCATGCACATAAAACAAACGAACATGGTTTACATATGTCCATCCATGGTTTCTCGGTTGCAAGGTAGTGGTTTAGATATGTCCATCCATGGCTTAGTTCGAGAAGATATTTTGTAGATACGTGTGTAATCGAGTCGAGCTCATTATTCTATACAGTATTCATGAATTGTTTATAAATTTAAATGGGTATAAAAAAATTTTAAAAAATATAAATTATAAATTAAAATTTTGCATTTAAAAATTAAAAATAAATTATAATATATTTAATAAAAATTATAATTTTATTCTAATAATATATTTTTTAAAATATTTTTTACAATACAAATTTATATATTATATATCTAAAATTAAATTACCAAATATTAAAATTACGAGCGAATTTATTCGCGAGTTTCACGAGCTAAATTTTGTATAGTTTGAGCTCGATTTATTTATTAAATAAGCTTCAGTGTATGAGCTCGAACAAACTTTTATCGAGTCGAACATCAAATTGTTCGCAATCGGCTCGGCTGGTTTATACCCTAATTTGCTGATGGGTAGGGAGTTAAAGTCTATATCTATTTCATTCAATCATACTCCCCGTTCTTGCAATAGGGTGGCTCATCTTTTAGGTAAGTGGACTTTGCTGTCCAAGAATAGCTTTTTATTCCATGCTCAAGTTCCATTATGTGCTCAAACAGATGTAATGGTGCATATTGCCTCTTTATCGAGTTAATATAAAGCTCTATTTCCTATAAAAAAAAAACACATTTATTTTAGGAGTTTTATTTTATAAAAAATAAAAGTAAAAATCAATATTAAAATAAGTGATTTTAATTTTTAATATTCGGTTAACTAAAATTTTCATGAAAATAGAAATTATCCATTTTTTTATGAAAGTAAGAAATGAATTCTTATTCTGTTGGGAATCAAGTAAATTTAGCTATAAATTGGTCACACATTTAACTATTATTATAAATTATTAAAATTTAGAAAATATTTTTTTGAAGGAATGAAATAAAATATCAAATATTTTAATAAAAAATATTTATTAAAATAAGAAGTATAATAATTTTTTAAAAATTACAATAATATTTAAGTAAATATTAATAGACAATTCAAAAAAATATTTTTTTATAATATGTAATCATAATGCTAATTTTTAGTGTATAATAATGATAATAATAATAATAATAATAATAATAATAATTATTATTATTATTATTATTATTATTATTATTGATTTTGACTTCATTCCCTTATAAACTAAATACTTTATTATATTTTCAATTTTAAAATATTAATTAAACGGCCCTTAAGACTACTAGTTTTTTTTTACGTGCGTTGCACGTGATCAATATTATTGTTAAAAATATAAGATTGTGATAATATTAAATAAATATATTTATAACATAAATACTATAAAATATTAAAATTTAAAAAGTAATATAACTAAAAAAATAATAATAAATACAAAATGACTAAATAAATAAATAATAAACATAACTAATCAGTAAAAAAAATTATTTAGAATATTATTATAAAATATATATTCATTATTAAATATAATATAAATAAATAAATATATGAGATGTAGAATAACAATACTTTTTCAACTAAAAATAATTTTTCTTTATTTATAACTTTATATATAGTATAGAATAAAAAAAATTAACAGGTGTGCTTACTTACTTTCCAAAACAATGGAAACCATTCAAATTACTTAAAAATCATTAAACAATATTACAACTATATATGTTTTATGATGGTCAAATTAAAATAAATAAATAAATAAATTATTTGAATAATGTTATTTTTTTAATGATCAAATTAATATTTTTTCTTAAACGTATGGTAAAAAAAATCATTGGAGTACAATCCCAATAAACAAATAAATAGAACACTATGAAGTCATTGTCACTTGTAATTTAACTCTTATACAAAATATAATTTTTTACTTACAAAATAAAATAAATTATTTTTTTAATTTATAAAAGTACAATTGAAATAAAAATAAATTATGAATTTTTTTAATTGTCTCCATAAAATATGTTTTCATTTTAATAATATGAATTTATTATTTATTTTAGTTATTTTATTGAAATTTTAGAGTTCTAAAAATTTAAAATTGTTGAGAATCAAGTTTAAATGAAAATTTTAGTTAATATAATCCATTCAAAAAAATGATTTGATGAAAATTCATATCTATTGACTGAAATTAAATCATTCAAATACATTATAGGGTTATTTTTGTTATTAAGTAAAAAATGCATACCTTTTTTGTCCAAATCTTTTTTTTCTCTATTTATACTTTTATATATAGTATAGATTGATTATTTTTCCCTTTGAACACTATTTTTTTTTTTAATGTTTATCATTGAATTTATTAAACAGAATAACAAGATTTGACATGTAAACACTCTGTTTTTTTTTTAAATTATGCTATTTATTAAAGTAAAAAAAAATAATAGCCAGATTCAAATTAATCATTCAATTATACATTCTCACATCCTGTAAAAATTTTACATTTACAAAATTTCTTATCTCAATAATAATTTGCCGATAATACTATATTAAGCCGTTGCTTGTATAATATATACTATAAATATTTTAAATATTTTTTATTTAAACCATCAATATTCAGAATCCAAAATAGATTAAATTCTAACTAATCATTTTCAATCCAGACAAATTCACAAGAGGGTAGAGATATTCCGACAACTAATCCAATTCAACTACGTACACAATATTCTACATTTTACTAATAAAAATATAAAATGTACATGTGTTGCATATCTAACTGGTCAGCTACAATATATTCAGAATAGGCCTAAATTCTTCAAATTCAACATTTGGTATGGCACCATCAAGTAAAAGTAAGATTAGAGATGAACAAACTAATTAAATTAAATTAATTATAGTTACGAAATGGGTTTGGTATGGCACCAGCAGTTTATCTCAAGATTTGGCCGGCCCAAATGAATTTTGCTTTTATTCAAGACAGAAGAGATCAAATGGAGCCAGTTCTTCTTCCTTACAACTGCTTAATCCATGGGCCTATTGCTTTGGGCATAGTCTTTCTTTATGCTGTTGGGCCAGCTTTATGTAATAAATCAGATATACATACAATACAACTGCTATAAAATTTTGACAATTTTTTATATATATTTTATGATAAATTAAAATATATAATTTTTGTCCATTGGATGTATTGTTTATAAAATTTATTATTTTACAAAAAATTATCAAAATATGAATTGTTATTTTCTATAAGAACTCAATTGTAATTAAAAATTAATGAATTAAGATTTTTTAACATTTATATTTTTAATTTAAATCACTAATAGTTAAAACTTATTAATTTTTTTATAATTTAATTTGATATAAATAGATAAAATTTTCTAAGATTATGAAACTTTAAAAAAAAAATGAATTTCAAGACCTATTTTTTTTTTTTTGTTGGAGAAATTTCAAGACCTATTTTGAAAGTGGTTAGAGTGGCAAATAAGATAATGAAGAGAGACTAGGAGAATCTACATGGTATCGACAACATATGAAAATTTCTCAGCAAGTAGCATTTAAAAATAATAATAATAATAATAAAAAGAAAAAAAATGGTATAAAAATGAGCACTGTCGTCTCCTCAGTAAATATACAGAGATTTTCTTTTTTCCTCTTCTTTTTGTTTTCTTCATCAGTTTCTCTTATTATTTCTTCTCCCTCACTTGAGGGGTTCTTTCTTTTTTTTTTTTTCTTTTTCTTTTTTTTCTTTTTTTTTTTAGTTTCATTTTTATTTTTTTAATTTTTTTCCCCTGTTCCACAAACCCTAACTCTAAGATGATGCAGCATCATAGGCTTAAGCAACAGGCGATGATGCAGTACCCTCATCCTGCTCTCCTTGCTGCTCCTCAGGTTCGGTCTTTTTTTTTTAATTATTTTTATAAATAATTATTTTTCAGCTGCAGAAATATGAGTGTGATTTTAAAAATGGTTGCTTTCGGTGTTTCTGTTTCTGTTTCTGTTTCTGTATTGATTATTATTTGGTGTTTTATTATATGTAATGGGTAGCTAATAATTTGGTTAAATTTGATGCTTTTCGTGGTTAAAGATCGTAGCTTTCTATTTATGCTGCTTTAGGGATCATTTTTTTTTTGTTTACCATATTGCTAAAGAATTCTAAGGTTAGCTGTTTCCACTGCCTAGAATTATGGTTCCCACCCTCCTATCAACCATCGGGGTTTAGGGTTTCAGGGCTTTTTTTTCATTTATTTATTTTTTTAATTTTTTTTTAATTTGCAGATAGAACCTATCTTGAGTGGAAATCTACCTCCTGGCTTTGATTCAACTACATGTCGTAGTGTGTGAGTCTTTGTATCCCTTTTTTCCTTTTTTTTCTTCTTCTTTAATTCGTTTTGCTTGTTCTTCTAGCATTGATGCCTGAACTGGGTCACTTTGAATCTTTCCATTTATGGTAGAAAAGAATTCTCTGTTTGTTTAGATTATTACTTGGTGGCTTGCTTACAGTTGACACTTCAAATGTGTTCTCGAATTTGCACCTTAAAGAGTTCTTTTCCTTTTTTCCTGAATGAAAAATTGCAGGTATGTAGGGAACATTCACCCTCAGGTTACGGAACCTCTTCTTCAAGAGGTTTTCTCCAGTACTGGACCCATTGAGGGGTGCAAGCTTATTAAGAAAGATAAGGTTAGTTTTACTGCTAGAATTTTGGGATTTTTTTTTTAGCTTGTTGGCTGGTTGATGGCAACCAATATGTTGGCACTGTGGTGGGTGCTTCTACAGTTTGCATCGTGGTGGCTTTTTTATTCAATTGGCTGCCTGCTTCTCTTCCTGCTGATATGTTGATTCTCTTTTTCTTCTCTGTGCAGTCATCCTATGGTTTTGTTGATTACTTTGATCGCAGATCAGCTGCTCTTTCTATTGTGACTCTTAATGGAAGGCATCTGTAAGTTGGAGCTTGGCGTTATGACTAACTTTTGGTTGAAGTTTGTCCTTCCTGTTTCTAAATATATTAATTCTTTTGAAGGTTTGGACAGCCTATTAAAGTTAATTGGGCTTATGCTAGTGGTCAAAGAGAAGATACTTCAGGTCTATATATTTAATACTGTTTATGCTCTCCTAAAGTTTGCTTAATAATGGTGCTGTTTACTGTTTCTTACGTCTTCAACTATTTTCTTGTTGACCTGTAGGTCATTTCAATATTTTTGTTGGTGATCTTAGCCCCGAAGTTACAGATGCGACGTTGTATGCAAGTTTCTCTTTGTATCAAAGTTGTTCGTAAGTTCTCTTTCTCATTTGATTCTGCAGAAACCAATTGGCTATCTTAATCTGCGAGCAACTATTCTGGACATTCATGTCGTTTGGAGGCTAATATATCTATGTGTTTGATACAGAGATGCAAGGGTTATGTGGGACCAGAAGACAGGGCGCTCAAGGGGCTTTGGGTTTGTTTCTTTCAGGAATCAGCAGGTACTGGAATGCTTTGCAGAAATCTCTTCATCCTCCTTTTGTAAATAATTATTCTCGCTTTTCATTTCATTAATTTAATTGCTTTTTTAAATATGGCCAGGATGCGCAGAATGCCATAAATGACTTAAATGGTATGTAAAATTCTATCCTTTTGATGCTATTTATTTACTGTTCCTTTTTTGAAACTGTTTTCTGAAAATATTCGTTTTCTGAGACAGATAGTGCTACAACTGATGTACATTTCTCAGTTTATTATTGTTTCGCTGTCTTATGGACCATAATCAGTAGAACTTTAGGTGGATTATAAGTTGGTTAAGCAAGTGCGAAATACTGATGAGTTATGGAAAATATGCAACTTTGTTATGGTTTGCAATTGAATTTACCCTAAAAATGAAAACCTTACGGTCACAGCTTGGAATGACAGGGATGCAGGGCTTGCAGACTTAATATGAACTATAATATACCTACATACTGATACTTGCACATGCATCATTGTTGGCATCACATAATTGTAGTCAGTTTTAATATTACAGGGAAGTGGATTGGAAGCCGACAAATCAGGTGTAACTGGGCGGCAAAAGGTGCTACCTCAAATGATGACAAGCAGAGTTCTGATGCCAAAAGTGTGGTAGAGCTAACAAGTGGAACATCAGGTGAGTTTATCAATCATGATGGAACTTCTAATGGTGGTTTGATATCATGTTTTTAATTTTATATTTTTGGTTCGCATTTGTTTGTTATACAATCAGCATTTGCCCTACTCATCTAGTTTACACATAACTTTTTGTTCTTTGTTCTAATTGATTGCAACAACATATATTTTTCTTTAAACATTTACTAGCCAAACTTTCTTCTAAATGGCATAATATAGTTGTTTCGTCTTGGGAATTAGTTTTTGTATCCAAAACCTATGAAAACATTCTTTTACTGATCACGTTTTCTTGTCTGTTTTGATTATTCTTATTTGCATTACTGGGTGCTTTTTTTATTAATTTTTTTTATGTTTGCATGTGAAATATGCAGTTAGTGGATTAGTGCATTATAAGTTTGTCTTCTTCTAGAGCTTACATGATACTTTTGCTTGATGCAGAAGACAGCCAAGAAAAGAATGATGATGCGCCAGAGAACAATCCTCAGTATACCACTGTTTATGTTGGCAATCTTGCTCCTGAGGCAAGGACTGATCTCTAACTTGCAACTAATTGCCACTTGGCCCTTTGATACTTTGTATGGCACACTTTAGTTGTGGACAATTCTCGACCTGTCTAGATGAATGGGAAAAGTTATATTGCGGTTTTATACTGCTAGTGCTATGTAGTGTCCTTCATTGTACTGCATTCAACAACCTTCGCATTCATAAAGGCCTTTTATGACACAGTTTTTAGCTTTGCTCTCAGATTTTAGGTTGATATTTGCTCAGATTAATTGATTTGACATGCATTAATTTCTGTAAAAACCTCCACCACTGTATTTAAGATGATGAGAGGAATTCTTTTTGATAGAAGACTTGATTAAAATGGTCCATCGAATCTATTTTCATACCCCATAATTATGCTAATAAATAAATGTGGTTCCTCTGTGGACAAAAGATTAAGGAACATTAGGGTTTTTTCCACTTTCTCATCAACAAATAATTTGCAGGTTACATCTGCAGATCTCCATCGGCTTTTTCATGCACTTGGTGCTGGGATCATTGAAGATGTGCGGGTGCAACGTGACAAAGGTTTTGGGTTTGTAAGATACAGTACTCACTCTGAAGCTGCTCTTGCTATTCATGTGGGAAATGCTTGTATTCTATATGGCAAACCAATTAAGGTGAATTCTTCATTTAATAGAAACTTAAGAAGGGCTTTTGTTATTGATATAAGAACTATATTCCTTCTCCCCGTAGGCTTTAATTTGTGTCAGGATAAGACAGCTTCTTGCTATTTGAAAGGCAATTTAGTATTATATTTGGTCGTGGTGATTTATTTACTCTATCCAATTTCTGTTTAATGCTAATGCACGAAGAGTTATTCTTGTGCAAAGCAAATTGTTTTTGGTATGTCTTGAAAAAATGGCATATTTTTCTAATATTTTTGATGTTGCAGTGTTCATGGGGTAGCAAACCCACTCCACCAGGGACGAGTTCTACTCCTCTTCCCCCGCCAGCTGCTGGACATATGCCAGGTCTTTCAGCTGCTGAGTTTATGGCTTATGAACGACAGATGGCTTTGAGTAAAATGGCGGGTGTACAAGCGCTCATGCATCCACAAAACCAGCATGCTCTCAAGCAGGCAGTCATGGGAATGGGTGCTGTTGGCACTAGCCAGGCAATATATGATGGTGGGTTCCAGAATGCTGCATCAACCCAGCAACTTATGTACTACCATTAGTGTACTGTTACCAGAAACTCCCTATGAAAACTTTTGTCGGGAGGAGTAAACATTAAAAAAAAAAAAATAATTAGGATGATGTTTTTACAAGGCATGCCTTTGTTAGGTTGCTGTATTTGTGTGCCATATTATGTTATTCGCCTGCTGTTTGTATGGATGGTGCGTTTCTTGTATTGAATGTTGATTGTACAAGCATCGATGCTTTTTCTTTTATATTTGATGGTAAAGCATCAACTTTTTTCTGGAATTAGCATTAGGGAAAGGTTTAACAACCAAGTGCCGAATTTTTTCTGTTGTGCATTTGTTATACTGTTAACGAAGGAGTGAAATCCCCAAGTTTTAGGTGGAATTTAGAACTGCCTTTGGCAAATAGCAGGTGGTGGTTAGTCATCTTCTTTCTTCATGCTGACGCCGTGGGGGGTTTCAAGTTATTTGCTTACCAAATTCTTTCAGTAACAACTCACAATTAGCTGAAAAGCCAAACAATGGATGGGAATAAAGAGGCTCTTGCCGAAGGCCTTAAAGGGTTCAAAATGCAGTCTGTGGAGGTTATGAGGAAATGCGTGAGGTGGACCAAGTAGTGCATGTCTATTCTCATATCAAGTTGTGGGGTCCGATAGTGGGTCAGATAGTGCAATTCATATTCTTATGAAGGTCTGCTGTTCGAGTTACCTATTTTATCGTTCATCAATTTATTCCGTTATAAATTTTATTTATTTGCTAAATACACCATTTCACCTCTAAATTTTTACACTTTAGACCAATTTCATATTCTAACTTCTATTTTTTTCTATTTCACACCTAAACTTGTATTTTCAATCCATATCGGTCTTGGCCAAGCAATAGCATGCACGTTAGACAAATAATTTGACAAATAAGATACATCAACAAAATTTTTTTAAATATGCTTAAATTAAATGGTGAGAGAATAGTTACCCTAAAATATTAACAATAGGTTAAAGTAAACCCTAAACCATTAATCCGGTTTAAAATTAAATTAAACCCTGAAATAAACCCCCAAATTGAACTTATAAACCCTAAACTGAATATTTCACAGAAAATGAAAAAAAAGGAGAGACGAGTACAAACATGAGCTCACTTTGAAAATTTCAATCTATTGGGCATTTTATCAAACAAGTTGATAAAATGGTGAGCAATTCTTCTTGGGCAGTTTCTCATTTTATCAGAAAAGAAAACATTAGCCGTAATGCTTAAATAACATCATAATTAACCTTGAAAATTTCAAAAAAAATAATATGTAGTTCTTCTTGGGCATTTTATCAAACAAGTGGTGAGCAAAATTTAGTAAAATTGTTTCAATTTCTTCCTTGCTTTGTTACATTCCTCATAGCTTGGTTGTTATGGCCAACAATCACAAAAATTGAATACAACAAAAAAATTTTAGTTATTTATTCTAAATGAGATAAAAAGAGAGAGTAGGGCGAGGCTCCAACCACAAGCAGACTTGTCCTGCATTAAAATAAATTGACTATAGAGACGTTGAGAGTACTACCTGTTGGAGGCAACGTGACCTTGCCATAGATGGCCTTCAGTCTAGCAAGAGGTGCCAAAGCAGTGGCGGCTTCAACTTCCGCATCTGCGAAGAGCTGCTATGTCCAGTCCCAAATGGTCTTTTTCATAGCTTTATGTGATTTTATTAGAGAATCCTTCTCTGCTTCCAATGCTTTTGTGTTCTTCTGCTGGTATATCGATTGAACATTTAGCGTTGCAAATGATGCTATAAGGCATACGTTTATCACTGCGTTGCTGTTACGGCTCTCGTTGCTATGCCTACCAACCTGTTAGCAAACTCCATTTTTGGTCCTTGCCTTTGCGCCTTTCCTGCTGCTGCTGCTGCCTTTTTGGTACCTGTGTTCGTAATCTCAATGCCGTTGCTGCTATGTATCGAGCAGATAGGAGGGAGACAGAAGGAGAAGAAGACGCAACGAGAAGAAGAGGATGATGATGGTTTTCTGCTTCTTGAGGCAGCGAGGATGATGATGACGATTGTGGTTTTCTGCTTCTCAGCGAGGATGAAGAATGGGGGATGAAAGACCGTAGCAGCAGAGAAGAAACTCTTCTTCGTTTTGTTAAAAAAAAAGATTTGTCAGCTTTTTTGCCACATAAACAAAATTTTTCTCTCTGATGCGCTTGCCTGAGTCTTCAAATACGCGCAATGACACGTTGTCAAGCCATAGGTTAAATAACATTAAATACCGGTTGTTCATGTGATAAGGGTCGATAATAAAAATTCAAATGTGAAATAGAAAAAAATAAAAGTTGAGAGGTGAAATAGATTAAAGTATAAAAATTTAAGGTAAAATAATGTATTTAGCCTTTATTTATTTCATCCAATATACAATTAATATTAAATAATTGAGATCCGTCTTAATTATTTATTTTTTAAATATAAAAATAGTGAAAATAATTGCCACTCGTATATTTGTTATGATTTGTACACTTGAAATAGGTAAGCATTTTGTCTTGTTTAGGCAGGAACATGGCGCTTTTGGTAATCTATATGTAATTTAGATATTTTAAAGATCTCTAAATACCTATTTGGCCCGTATGAATTAAAAAAAAAGTATGAATATATATTCAGGATTTCCTTTGTCACTGTGCATGTGGTACTGATTCTTTCAATTCATGTAAGCATATATTCTTGTTTGGTGTGAACAGTAGAGAAGGCATTATACCATTTTCTTTAGGAATAGACCAAGAAATAAACGTGATACATAGTATTCAGCAATAGTTACAAAAATATCCTATATCATATATAGAATTGCCAAAAGCTTAATGGAAAGTTTTTGCTCTCTCATGGATTTTCTGAACTACATCATTTGCATTAGTTGCAAATAACTATTTTTATTTAAATGATGTTTTGAATTTAAATTGTAATATGTAAATTAATTATTTAAAATTTTTTATCATCTTTATTATCTTATTCAAAACTAACTGAATCTAAAAAAATCACTACTCTCAACATATAATATATAATTTATGATATTTTTATGTCAAGAAAATAAACAAAAATTAAGCAACTGGCTATTATTAATTATTATTCCAATTCTAAATATAGACTGTATCTTTATTGCTTTTTTAAAGGGATTAATGATGTATGAGGATGCATCTTTAATTTTGCTTCTTGACAAGGTTGCTTCAACTTGCAAGGATCTGAGTCTTTGATGTGGAGATATTTTTTTTTTTAAATATATATATTTTTTATAAATTTTTCTGAAGCTGTATTTAGAATTTCATTTCCTTGGCGGTAGGCTGGTTTTCTGGTTAAGCAAGCCTCCAGCTGTTTGTGCAGTTACCAAGCACAAACAAATATCCGAAGAAGCAATTGTAGCGATGCTCAGTTTTTCACTTAATTTTATTATCTAAATGGTGCTATCTGTCTTCCATCAGCCATCAGGCTCTGGTCCTGCTCTATAGTGGGTCACCAATTAATCAATGCAAATGTGTTGCTTTTCTTTTTTTCTTCTTTTTTTTTTTGTTTTTTACTTACATCCAATCAAAGCAAAGCAATAATTCATGAATGTAAACGATTATTCAACCTCAATGTAATCAAGCTGAAATTAAGAAAAATAAAACCAAAGAACAAGAAACAAAAAGCAAGCATATTACTCCAATTTTTTCATTTTCAATCTCATGATTTTGCTACAGCATAAACACTGCCCTACTACATCCGGTAAAGGAACAAAAATTGTTTGATTTTCTTTTATTTTCTCTTCTGAACATTAAGCTGATAAATTGTTATTTGTTACATATGTATTAGTATAGAAAAATATATACTTGTTTTGATGTGTATATAGCCACCATCATCATCATAAACACAACTTCTTTTGCATATAAAATATAGAAAAAAAGAAAAAGAAAAAGAAAATGAGGCTAAATGGCAAGAATTCCTGTTGAAAAGATTGGACTTGTGTTGTAAGGAGAGCTTGAAACATCTGCAGATCTCTGAACATCTAATCTGCACTGTTCTTTTCGCTCATCCATCATCATCTGCCTTGATCTACACTCTATACTGCAGAATGCTTTCTCCCCTCTGTAGAATTCCAAATAAACAAGATTTTCTTGATATTAATTACATGCCAAATCAAGAAACTGATTAACATTTCAAGAAACTAAATACCCTTTTGGCTTCTATATGTCCAGAGCAATCAAATTTTGTTTAAAGAATCAAAGCTGAAATGAAATTGTTGGCTGTACCTGTACATGAATATGTCTTTGCCATGGAGTTTTTTCTTGCACAGGTGACAACAACTTAGAAAGTCTGAACTCGGGTATGCGGCAACCTCGTCATCGACGGCGAATCTTGCTGCCGCTGGCGATTCTTTTATCAAGGAAACAACACCAAAACTGTTATCAACTCCAATTCTGTCATGCCCTTTTCTACCATGATCGTAATAAACCTTAGTCAGTGACTTATTGTCAGGTCCATGGCTTGTTACGTATGTATAATCCTCCCAGCTGTCAATCTCCAGCATTTCTTTATGAAGACCAAGACCAAGGCCAATCTTGACAGGAATAGGATCTGACCTGTTCATGTTACTTGGAGTACTACAAATTGCATACTTTGCCAAAATTTCATGCCCATCGGCGGCAGCAGCAGCACCGCTAGTACTAGACTTCTCGAGGGCAGCAACTATGCCTAGTCCAACCCCACCAAGATCATAATTCTTTAGACCTCTTGGTGATTGAATTCTATAATCTAGTGGACCTCTTGGACTTGGACTGGTGGCAACATCCAGGATTCCGGTTGCCCGGTTGCCGGAAACCAGTAATTCTGATAACCTTCCGATCATCGGATTAGTTCTTTTACTAAGCATAATATATGATATGATAAAAAAAAAATATTTGAGGTGTGGGAGATGTAAATAAATTTAAATCTCTCCACAAATGATTTCCCCTAAGCTTATGCTGCAATATATTTATGGAGTTGGTGGACTTAGCCCACAGGTTTCGTTTGGAGCTATGTGATAATTGATTGCTCAAATAGACTAATAATGCTGAATTATTTATTTTGTGGTTATTCAATCTTAATACACTATCATATGATTAAAGAAAATTAATAACCACAATCAACAATAGTGGCATCAACCAGGAAAAATTATTTTTATTTAAGTGATATTTTAAATTTAAATTATGATATATATAATTATATAAAATTAATTATTAAAAAATATTTACCACTTTTATAATTTTATACTGATTAAATTGAATTAGTTAATAGTCTAACAATAAATTAAATTAATTATTAAAAAATATTTATCACACTCTTATAATTCCACATTGATGAAATTGATTTAGTTAATAATCCCAAAAAAAATTTAAAAAAATATAGATTACGAAATATGATTTTATAAAATGTTAGTAATCAAAGTGGGGTCCATTTTAAAATATGTCCACATCTAATGATTGGGACTTCTGATTAAAATATGGCCCACCAATGAGTACAAAAAGATTCCAAGAGCAATCAGAACCGTTGAGATGAGAAGTACGTGTCAAGATCTTGTGAAGAGGTGAGTCAGCAATTATTACTGAAGACTGAGCCCACTGAAATTAGAGGCCCATTCTTTTTGGCAATTGAAAACGACATCTTCTTTTGCCCGTTTTAATAAGTTTTTTCCTTTCAATTTCCCCACTGAAAAGGGTGCTTTTCTATTTGAAATTACTTTAATGCTCTTCCCTTATCATCTTCTTTTCTCTTTTTCTTTTCTAGAGATCTTCGAGTTCCTTCAATCAAATATTATTTTCTTTTTATTCTTGAAAAAATATTTTTTTCAAAAACTTTATATTAGTATTTAATAATAAAAATAAAAAAATACAATTAATTAGGCTGGAGAAATAAATTTAATATATGATATCAGTGATAAACATACAAAATAATATATTTTACATGTACTTGACACGTATATTAATTCTCTTTAAAATATTGGATTATAAAAAATTTATAGAATGAGGTATAGATATCTAGAATCTCAATTTAAATAGTTAATCACGTTATTAACAAAAATTAAAATATTTTGTTGGATACCCACTTCACAAAGTTAGTTAACGAGTTTAAATTTGTACCTCATGTATTACTTTACGAGTTTAAATTTGTACTATATATATTACTTTAAATAAAATATTAGAGGAAGGCCTTTTTTTTTGAAAATAAAATAATATCACACATAAAATAAACTAAAGAGTTAGGTGTAATAGCCATGACTTTTTTTAGGAGCATGAATCGTATAAATCAAAAAGAAAACAAAAGATTATTCTCCTTTTGATAAATTTTTTAATATTGACCCCAAATCTCAAGAAAATAAAGTTTAAAATAAAATAAAACCAATAGTTTAAGAAAACATAAATAAAAAATGTCTAGTGCAAAAAAATGTGTATCTATTTTTTTAAATAAAGGTAGCAATCAATGTAGCATACACTAAACCTCCAAAAAAATTGTAGCATAAACTATATATATATATATATATAATATGGTGCAATTATTCAGGGGCATTTAGGGCATTATGGTGAGGTTTTGTTGCCCAAAGCTTTAGGTTATTGTGAAACAAAAACTAATAATGATGGTGCCAAAACAAAAGTTAGAAGGGTCCCATTATTGTATATAATGCAATTTTGGATTGGTTCTTTTCATTTTATTATCTTCAAGCAATATGATGTGATATGCTTGTCGAGTTAACTCGTTTGAGGTTATGCCGAGTTGCAAAATGATTATGACCTCTTTCTTTGGCTAGTTTTGTGACTTTTTTGTCAATTGTTCCATTTTCTTGAATTTTAGACTTTGTAATATCACCATTTTTTAGTTGTCAGGATGTTGACCCATCTTTTAGTAGTTTTCTTCATCTTTTCTTTTTGGAAAAATTACAAATTTAGTGTCTCAATTTTTATAATTTTTTTATTTGAGTATCTGAATTTTTTTTTTACAATCAAGTATCTAAACTTTTAAAAATATATCAATATAGTGTCTTCTGCCGATTTAATATTAACTGGGTGCTCAGTCAGATCAAACATAATCCACTTTTATGACAGTCATTAACCATGTTATTTGTTACAGGTGTTACATTATTTAAAGGATAAAATTACCCTTATTCAGTCACCCTCAATGTCTGCGGCAGAAGTTAATATTTAAGTTATTTTTGTCAATTTATAATCTTTAATAAGGTTAATTTTATCCTTTAAATAATGCAATACACGTGGCACATGACATGACTAATAACTGGGGATAAAAGTAAGTCATGTCTGATCTAACTCAACACTCAGTCAACATTAAATTTGCTAAAAATGCTACATTGATATACTTTTCTAAAGTTCAGATACTTAATTGCAAAAAAAAAAAAATTTAGATACTCAAATAGCAAAACTACAAAAGTTGAGATACCAAATTTGTAATTATTCCTTTCTTTTACTTAATGAGCTAATATTCACTAATTATACTACCAATATTATGAAATAATATGATAATGTAAGGAGTTAATAATTCATTTTTATATCCCGTGCTCCTGATAATTAAGATATCACAAAATATCTCATTTCACATGCAATAGAATTCTCATTAGTAATAGTGACTAAAATAAAATAATAATTCATTTTTATTATTGGAAATTTATAATTTTTTTTATTTGGCTCTTAATGAATAAAAAGATAATTCAACTAATGTTAGAATTCAAATCTTACTCATCCCCTCCTAACACTTAAAAAAAAAAAAATTCAACTTTTTGCGAATTTTATTTTCGTTATAAATTTTAAAAATATAAAAAAATTAATTCGTATTAAATTTTATAAGGTGACTTATCTTTAGGGAGATGTTTCAATAGGTTATCCAAAGGGGTGTATCGTTTTGCTGCCTGCAGCAAGTTACTTTGAATGGATATGATAATTACTCAACTCTTATAAAATATTTTTTTAGGAAATTTATAATAATATATATAAATGTACGAAGGAGAAGACAAAATAATGAAAAAGTTTTCACTTATTATTATATAAAAATTAGATAATTTAGTTATTTACTTACTAATTTTTATAAAAATTATTATATAAAAATTAAATTAATTAAAATATAATTTTAATTTGATAAAAAGTCTATCTTTTATTTTAATTAGGTCAATTTCTATTTTATCTCTAATAAAAATTAAATTAAATTAACTAAAATATAATTCTAATTTAATTGAAAATATATTTGCAATTTTAATTAGGTTAACTTCAATTTTATCTCTAACAAAATTAAATTAATTAAAATGTAATTCTAATTTTATTGAAAGTATATTTCCTATTCTAATTAGGTTCATTTCTATTTTATCTCTAATAAAAATAAAATTAATTGACATATAATTTTAATTTAATTGAAAGTATATTTTCTATTTTAATTATCTTAATTTCTAATAAAATAAAATTAATTAAAATTTTAGTGATAATTTTATTAAAAATATATATTTTTCTATTTTAATTAGGTCTACTTATATTTTATCTAATTTAAATCAAATTAGATAACACAATTTATAATTCTTATTATATTAAATTTAACAAGTAAATAATTAAAATCAAAATTATAATTTTTTATGAAAATAGGAAAAGTATATAATTTGTTTTAAAAGTAGATATTTTTATAAATTAAAAATTAATAAATAAAAAAATAGAGCATATAATTTGTTTGAAATTATATTTGTAAGAAAAGTCGTATAATTATCATTTTTAGATGCTTTTATAAAATTTAACAAAAAAGAGTTAAAATTAAATTAATTAATATTTATCATTCAATTATTAGTTAAACTTAAAAAATTACATTAAATTAATTTTTGAGTAAATAAAAGTATTAATATTAAAAATATTAAAGAAATAAAATATCATAGCACAAATAAAAAATTTACTTAATTATAAGTTTAATGGGTTGTAATATTTAAATTTTTATATAAAGAAAATATAATTTTTGTTATTTTTAAATTTTTATTAACAAATAACTAATGATATTTTATTATCTTACGATTAATTATGATCATAATATTTTTTATATGAAATCAGTTTTAGATTTGAGAAAAATTAATTATAAAAAATATTGAAGTTATATTATGTAATTATTTAAATAAAAAATTATAAAAATTATTATGAATTATAACTATATTAAGTAATATTAAATTGTTATATAAATAAATAACATTGTTATTATTTTTAAAATTTTTATTTAATAATAATAATAATATATTTAATTATTTATTTACTATATATCACGAGTCAAATAAATTTTTTATTTACGTGTAAAATACATAGGTGTTTACTAGTAATCCTAAATATTAGAAGAAAACAAACTACGTTGCTATATAATCATAGAATAGATGTTATAGGAGTTTAACATAACTTAGTTTTGGATTGGTTAAAAATTTACTAATCTTAGACTAATAAATTTCACATTCTCTATTATTAATTTTTGTTTCCCCTCCTTGTTAAGATATAAAAAAATATAACAATTTAAATTCCATTACTATTGATTTAAAAAGGGAAAATTATTCATTTTTATACAATCTATCAATATCTAAATCATATATTCACTCTATAAATTAAAAAAATTAAATCTAATGATATATACTTAAAGGTAATGACTTTAGCATATATAGCAAAAATATTATAATCGTAATAAAAGTTTGTTGATAAACCAAAGAATTGTGGCAGTAACCAAATATCATATAAAACAGAAAAATAAGTAGTAGACATAGATGACATGAAGACTGAGATAAATCCTTAGAATATTAATTTGCTCTAATTATATCTACATCTTAGTCTTAATCTTGGATTTTGATAAACTATACAGAGTTATTATCTTAGGTTAACTTCATTTTTTTCCATATAAATACAACCCCACATCACATACATTTCAAAATTTTTCAGCGGTTCCATCACTAAAAAGTTTAACCATGAAGTTTACAAGATTTTTTCTTCCATTTCTCATTTGTTTTTGTTTTTTCACCATTAATTTAGTTTCTGCTACCATTGTATCTCATGATGGTAGAGCTATGACAATTAGTGGCCAACGTAGAGTGCTGATTTCGGGTTCTATTCACTATACAAGAAGTACTTCTGAAGTAATAAATTTTTGCTTTATTATTCCATTTTAATTTGTAGTGTTATTTTCTTTTTTTTTGGACCGAAATTTGTATTGTTATTTTCAGTAATTAATAATATTGTATATTTATGATGACAGATGGGCCTGACTTGATAAAGAAAGCAAAGGAAGGAGGTTTGGATGCAATTGAAACATATGTCTTTTGGAATACATATGAACCATCTCATCGTCAATATGATTTTAGTGGCAATCTTGATCTTGTAAGGTTCATCAAAACTATTCAAGCTGAAGGTTTATACGTTGTTCTTCGTATTAGATCTTACATTTGTGTTGAATGGAATTTTGGGTAATTGATAATTTTTCTATACCATATTTACATCAATTCTTTTATACAAGCTAATTAGTAATGTAAAATTTTATTTTTTAGAGGGTTTCCAATGTGGTTGCATAGTTTATCTGTGCGAATTCTGTGTTTATGAATGAGATGCAAAATTTTACAACTTTAATAGTAGATATGATGAAACATGAAAATCTTTAACTTCTTAAGGGGGCCCTATCATCCTTACTTAGGTATATATCTTTATTCAATATTTCTAACATCAATATTTCTAATATATGTACATAAATAATGTTGAAAAGAAGTTGGACCGGATAGAGCAGGGCCACAACTAATAATTTGAGAAAACAAAAAAAATTAAATAATAGAACACACAGATTTTACGTGGAAAACCCCTAAATAAATTAGGGTAAAAATCACGGGCAAGACTAGAAGAATTTCACTCTAAAAAATAATAGGAGTGA
>CATIWM010132571.1:0-16048 GCA_949671775.1 Mallotus repandus | reverse complement strand
TTCACGGTATGGGATGGAGGGATTTACACCCGATAATTGCCTCTTCAATACTACACTAATCATCACCGTGTGTACAATAATAGCAATTATCAATTACTTAAAATATATGAATCAACATTAGAAATTAAAATTTCTAACAACGTCGACCCCTTCCTATGAACTATCCGGTTACGACAAGACCAAATATACCACAGTACAATTACAAACAAAGGAACTGAATCTCTATCAAAGATTTCAAATTTTTCTTAATCCACTCGAAGATCGCTTGACATTGAAGAGCATCAGAGTGTATCATTAAAGGAGATGAAAACCGTACTGACCTTGTCCATTGGCATCGCAAGAATATATGCTTAACAGACTCACTCACCAAACCACAAAAGGAGCATAAATCATTGATATGAACACCTTTAGAGAGTAGGTTAGCTCCACAAGGTAGTAGATTATATACAAGGCGTCAAAAGAAGACTTTAACCTTAGGAGGTACCTGTAGGGACCAAGGCTTCTTCCATAGAGATTCGCTACCATGAGGAGCAAACGTACAAGCATGGCTACCAAAAAGAGATTGAAAAGCTATATGGTA
Source organism: Mallotus repandus (assembly GCA_949671775.1). Taxonomy (NCBI): domain Eukaryota; kingdom Viridiplantae; phylum Streptophyta; class Magnoliopsida; order Malpighiales; family Euphorbiaceae; genus Mallotus; species Mallotus repandus. The sequence goes on along the minus strand of CATIWM010132571.1, from coordinate 15,468 downwards.
ACCTGTTTTAACAGTATAGGATCCCGATGGCGCCAATACAATACATCACTCAGTAATCTACAACTGAGAGGAATCTGGCTTATGGTGATAGCTTCAAAAGGCAAAAAAACATGAGAAAGCAGGTTATGCCTCTATACAACACCCCGTCGTCAATTAAGTCAGCAACCTTTGAGTGCAAAGGGAGAATTTGGGGAACTAAAGGTCGTAGATTGTTCACAGAGGGGATCCATTTGTTATTCCAAATATCAATAGACTTTACATTCCCAACCCGCCAACAAAGGCCTTCTGACAAATTAGGAATTGCTTGTTGTAAACTCCTCTATAGGTAGCTTAGAGCATTTTCCGATGGAAGCATGGAGAAAATCAGAATTGGGATAGTATTTTGCTTGCAATATCTTATCACAAAGAGACTTTGGACATGAAATCAACCTCCACCCTTGTTTTACAAGCAAGGCAAGATTGCCCATACCACCATCAAACTTAGATTTGGACATTTGATTCCAATATTGCCAATGGATTCGACGACTATCATCAAGATTAACCCACCATAATTTATTCATAACTTTATGGATCTTATCACATAAGGATTTAGGAATAGCAAAACAACTCATTATATAAGTGGGAACAGTTTGAACAACGGATTTGATAAGAGTCTATTTACCTCTTGCAAACAATAATTTTTCTTTCCAACCCATCAGGCAAACAATAATTTTTCTTTCCAACCCATCAGCTTATTAAGAATTTTATCTTTAAAGGACCTAAAAATGACTTTTTTATCTCCCAAAGAGAGTGGGCATGCCTAAATATTTTGAAAGATGAGTAATTTCTTTCACACCCAATAATTCAATAGTCTTCTATTTGTGGATGTTGTCAACCCGTCTACTGAAGGAGATTTCATATTTGTCAACATTAACCATTTGTCCCTACGCTTTCTCATGCAATCGCAATATATTTAGTACCTTTAGGCATTCATTTGATGTAGCTAAAAAAAAAGCAGGCTGTCATCTGCTTGGAAAAAAAAAAGGAATCTCATTTTGAAATTCACATTTTAATCGCATTCTCTTTTAGTCTTTTTCAATTATCGATTTGAAATTACAAATTGTATAAACAAATAAAATAAACTATTAGAGAATTACAATGGCTTAACTACAAAATGCTTCCTAAACTTTGTCCTAAAATGCATTTAAGTGATTTCCATTTAAATTTTAGTACTTTTAGTAGGGCTTTTGATAATTTTTTAGTCCACGGGCTTGGCCATTCCATCAAAATGTGAATACTTTTGACATTTTACAATTAATCATTAAATTTCAAAATCTTTTTACAGTTTAGATTAATTTGAATTGCACCATGCTTTTAATTATATATATATAATGAATGGTGTACACTGATTAAAAATGCTAATTTTAAAACAACAATAGGGGCTAAGTTGTTATGAAAGATAAATATCAGGTATTTTTCGTAATTAAGCCATTATGAATTGTTTCAATAATCCACGAGCAATAACAATGTTGTTGAAGGCCAATTATTTTTTTATAACTTTTTTAATAATATATATTTACTCAAATTATTATATATTTTTTTTATGTTTTGAAGTGTATAAAGCAAATAATATATTTGTTGTATACTATTTTTAATATATGAATAATGTATAAATAATATATAAATAATATACTATTCGTATAATGTACGAATAAGAAGATCACCAAGGATGCATTACTCAAGATCAGTTCATAACACTATGATATTGTACTTCTCATTCATGATTAAATTTTGTTTCAGACTCAAGTTAATTAAATTAGTATATTTTTAATATACAATTAATATATTATTGAATACATGCTCAAGGCCAAGTATTTTTTTTGATAATTTTTTCTAACAATATATATTTACTCAAATTATTTTTTTATATATTTTAAAATGTATAAGAAATAAAAAAAATATGAATAATATATTTATTGTATACTATTTTTAATATACAAATAATTTCATAGTATATTATTTGTATAATATATGAATAGTATACTCATCATACGCTATAATATAGTTGTTGTTTTTTCTTTTAAAAATTATGTTAGAATAGTTAGTGACATATTTTTTGACATTGATAAATAGAAAAAAAATGAAAAGGTTATAATGATTTATCCACCAAATAAGTTAACTTTTTGTTTGAGGGAAATATTAGAAGGAAATTTTGGACTACAAAATATAAGTCAAAGATGGGCACTTAGATTCAAATTAATTGATATAAGTATATCAATTATTTTTATAAATTTTTTTATTTTAATTAATTGAATACAATTATTTTTTATTTATTACTTAAGGCTAATTATTTTTTTGATAATTTTTCTAACAATATATATTTACTCAAATTATCATGTTTTTTCTATCAAGTAATATGCCGCACACTGTTTACCAACGACAATTGTTCCTTTTTTTTAATTTCAATAACAATTCTTTTTGTTTATAAAGTTTCAATGTAATCTAAATAACTTTGTACAATTTAGTACAAATTTATATTATATTTATCATATTATTACCAAATGCATATAAATTTGATTTAATTTTTTTGACTTAACTAATATTAATATTGTCACTTAAAAATAATATTTAGATAGTAAAAATTTAACAGCCATAGGTATGCATTAATTTAACAATCTATTTAAGAAATCAGTCAATAATAACATTAAAACTAATAATACTCGGGATCATACATTTAATTAAATATAATTTAATAATCTCTTAAATTAGTTTCAGATCCACCAATACTATTGAAAAATTCACCAAAAACATTAGATGTAGGAGGTGACAATTGTTATTGTTGAGCTCTTCACGTATTATATTATTTTAATTTAAAATAATTGTGGATGTATTTATAAATATAAAGTAAAATAGGCATATTATTTTTAAATATATTAATATATTAACTTCATTATAAATAAATATATGAATGTATATGGTAGGTATTGAATAAAATATAAGTATAATATGTAAAATGTATAAATAATATAATATTATATTAAATGAGTTGTAAATAGAGATATGTAGAGAATATTTTTTTGAGTTGAAAATGAAATAATAAGTTGGAGTAAATTTACTATAATTTAAAGTAAAATTTGCTGCATTTTGAAGTTAAAAGTTGAAAATCATCTTAATTGAGTATTCAAATTGTCCAATTATCATCTCATTTTACATCATCATACTTTTTAAAAAAATATATATATCGAGATGTTCATCTCAGAATTGCAATTTCAAATTCACAGATATTGACTAAAGGCTTAGGCAATAAGCAATTAACACTATGTTTGGAAAGCTAGAAAAGAAAATAGGGAGAAAAATATGAAGAAAAATTAATGTTATTTTCCTTTTCTTATTTTCTTATTTTATATTTAGATTTGAAGGAAAATAATATAAGGAGTAAGACAAATTATTGTACCTTTTTTAGTAGGAAAATAAAATATTAAAAAAATAAATATATGATATATTTATTATTATGGACGTGTACTAAAATAATAAGTGAAGACATAAATTGTATAATAAGGGTAAAATTGTAAAATGAAATGTACAGTCAAATTTTCTTCTCTTTTTTCTCTATTTTCTCTCCAGTTTAGAGAGATAAGATGGACAGAAAAATAAAGCTCACTTTTCTTCCTCCTTCCACTTTCCTCCCTCATTCCAAATAAGAAAAAATGATATTCCTCTCCCATTTTCCTCCCATATTTTCTATCCTCCCCTTTCCTCCCATTCCAAACATACCATAGCCACAATTTTTGACTACAAGGGAATCTCATTTTGAAATGCATTATATTTGCATTCTCTTTTTTAATTACGGAGTTTAAATTACAAATTGTATGAACAAATAAAATAAGCTATTACAATGGCTTAACTACAAAATGCTTCCTAAACTTTGTCCTAAAATGCATTTAAGAGTTTGTTTGATTCAAATGAATTCTATGAAATTTTGTGGAATTCATTTGCAAATTCAAATTAGTATGTTTGGTTTAAATAAGAACTTTATAAAATTCATATAAAATTTTAATTTTTTAATTTTGTGGAATTATTTGAAATTAAATCAATTCTTATTAATAAAATATGTTTGATTTAAATGAATTTGAAATTTATTTGGAAATAAATTTTATATAGAATTTATTTGAAAATAAATTTTATGTGGAATTCATTTGAAAATAAAATAAATTTCTTGATAAAATTAAACCAAATAAGGGGTAAGTGATTTTAGAACTTTTAACAGGCCTTTAAACAATTTTATGGGACATAGGTTTGGCCGTTTCATCAAAATGTGTACACTTTTGACATTTTATAATTAATCATTAAATTTTCAAAATTTTTTATAGTTTAGAATAATTTAGATTGCACTTTGCTAATTATATATATATATATATAAATCATTAACTAATCCATTCTTCTTCTGCTAGACCAGACTAGACTTGACTTTACCAAGAGGCAGCAACTATTCAGTTGTCACTCCAAAGAGCGGGAAAGATCAGAAGAAATCCAAAAAAAATCAAAACAAAGGCAACAGTAAACAAACGGCGTCGTCTATGTCCGTCATCTTTTCAGCAAATTTAAATACCCGCAAGCCTCTCCCTCACTCTCACTCACCGCCTTGCTCAATCATACAAATTGCATAAACCAGTCTCGTTTCTTATAGAATCCATGGCCGATGCTTATTCACCGCCGCAACAGGGATTGCAGCTACCTCCTGCAGTGGAGCAATTGATCACCAACATCTGTACGGACCAAAACGTACCGCCATTAGGACCATCGGCAAGGCAAAATTTAGCTTCCGTTGGAGAAGATTTAGCTCTCGGTATTCTCCGTGATGTAGCGTCTGTCCCGATTAAAAAAACGTTCGACGGATTTGTTATGTACCTGATTAAAAAGATAACCGCGGGTAGTAACGGCTCACCTAACAAAAGACTTTGCATGTCCCCCTCGCCTCCTCAATCGCCAACGCAGCCGAGTCGCAGCACCTCGCTTACGACGCCTACTCGCCTCATGATGACTGAACACTGTACTCTCTTTTCTCTCGCCATTTCTTTGAATTAGTTTTGTAAATCGTTGATTGTTAACTGATTTTCATAGTTGATTTTTAAATTCTTTTTATAGGTGACACCAACTTCTCTTCTCCGACTCCAGTGGACGTGCAAAATGGTTCAGATAGTCCTCAGTTAAATGCCTTAGGCGAACTCGAATTCAGAAAGGCTTTTCTCATACTGAGTTACATAGGCGGGTACGTTTGCTCTCTTAATTTCAAGTTTGATTTAGTTCAACGATGTACTATGATTCTTTTATATTTTTGTCATCAATTTATCTTACATATCCAACAGAAAAAAGCTGGAGGAAGTTATTTCTGTAGATGCTATTCAAGGGCTTAAAAATCTGTCAATGGACAGATTTGAGGCTGAAGTTTGGAAGTGTGTGGGCTGTAAATGCGATTATATCGACGAAAAAGACCGTCGAAAAGTAATCGGTTTTTTTTTTTTTGCTTGCATTTAATCCTTGCTAAGTTTGTTAAACCAGTGGCTGATGATTGACTTTTGGCTTTTTTTTTTCGTGTATTTTGCAGAGTCTTTCTTGGGATTCTGGTAGAACTCACAATTATCACTGTCATGTTTATCCTGATGGCAGTTATAGGTTTAAGGTTTCTGGTTCTCCTTGTTTGATTGCAGAAGTGTGCATGTATGGTTATATTTGTGCATTCATGTATCAGTACAATGTTTTTTTAAAGTATGGCATTTGGTTTTAAATATGTTCCTTAATTGCTGGTGGATGGATTGATGAAGCTAGTGATGAGAATCTGTGTACTGTTAACTTGTCTCACAATGTCATGCTACTTCTTCCTCGAATTGCTTTTGCCTTTTTCTGAAGTTGTGAACATTTGTTATTCATAAAGAAACATCAATCCGTTTCCAGTTCTTTCTTGTAGGCCCTTAAAAACTTCTAGTAACTTGTGAACCTTGTATGAGCTTGTGTTTTGTATGTATTTATTCTTTGACGTTATTTCAGGGCCCTTATCTGTCTACAAAGAGCAATTTCCTACAAAGGGAATTGGGAGATCATAATGTCTTGCTGGTAAAGCTTGCTGAAGAAGGTACATGTTCTGCAAGCAGCTTCAGTGATTATTATGCCACATATGGTAGGCTAGCCAAAGAAGGAATTCCTGTTGGTTTGCGTCGGTACCGGTTTTTTGGTGAGCCCACTGATTCGCTTTTTTTTTTTGGTACTTTACCATGCTCATTTTCCTGTTTACTTGGGTTTAATCTTCTCTCTCTTTTTGACTAAACATGATCGTGAGCAGTGTTCAAGGATGGAGGCAAAGAAGAGAAGAAGAAAGACCCGACCACTTCACCTGTAAAATGCTATTTTGTTTGCGTGGAGTCTCATGCATCTAGCGACAATTCAGACTATACTTTATTTGGGAAAACTATTCGTGAAGCTAGATCTCTCTTCATGAATGTGGACACACTATCAAGTCTGTCCAAATATATGGCTAGGTTGGTCATGCCAAGTTTGTCTTGCTGCCTTCTCTTTGAGGGCCATATATATAAGAATGCAACATTGGTAATTTGAGTACTATTCTTTGTTTGAAATGCAGGCTATCTCTCGTTCTGTCAAAGACTATGAACGTGAAAATTCACTTTTCAGATTTAAATATTGAGAGAATTGATGACATACTATGCAAGGTATATCTCGTGATTGAAGTTTAAAATTTTTCTCATTATAGATGGGCCTCATGAAATGTGGTTTGCATGGATGCGCAATATACAACTTGTTTTATTATTTTTTTAAATGTTTCTTAATTCATTTGCAGGATAATGATGGTAATGCTGTCGAAGACAAAGATGGAAAGTTTCAAATACATACAGATGGAACTGGTTACATATCAGATGATTTGGCCTTGCAATGCCAAAAAATTGTTCAAAAGGACATCAATGCTACCAACTTAGAGGTTTGTGATCTTAGACTTGATTATGAGTACTCAGAGTAGAATGTAAGTTAATGTTAGTTTCGTAAAAGTCAATTTTGTGATAAAAGATTTGATGCTTATACTTCTAAACATGATGTATATCTAATATATTAGTTTGTGTATGCAGTACCATTTAATTTTAACAATGATCAAATGGTGATCAATGCCTCTTTTCTAATATCCCATACCACTTTGTGTAAATAAAAAAGAAAAAGTACAAGAAAAAGATGGGTGGCACAACTCTAATTTTTTTAATCTTTAACATACTATGTCTTATGGAAGCTTTGCATTTACTGATTTGAAAATCAATTTTCCTCTCTCTCTCTCACTCTGTGTGTATATATGTATACAGTTTGTGCAGCTGGCAGTCTCTTGTTTCTTTCTATTTGTTCCATTCATTTTTCATTGTTTATTCTTTTTTTAAGGAAATTACAACCAATTATGTTTCCATTTCTTTCTTCAAGCCTTTACTGATACAGTTCCGGCTCTTCAACAATGGTAGTGCTGTCAAAGGAACATTCCTTGTCAATAAGAAGGTACGATCTTCTGTTTATTTCTATTATAGAGGAAGGAAAATGAGTGTGTTTTTGTTTTCTCATGTGTTATGCAGAGAAGAACCTGTTTGGCTCAAGTAATGACTTTAAAAGTTTTTCACACCTGTTTTACTCAGTAATGATTTCAATTAGAAATTTTCATGTGATGCATTTCTTTGGAAACTTTTCAAAAATGAAGTTAAAAATTAAAAGATTATTGGCCTTATTTGTGTGAAAGCCCAGCAATAGATACCGTGTCTTTGGTTTTGAAGATGCTGGATTGCATCAGATGATATCTTTTCAATTCAGAGTAAAAAGGAAATGGTTGAATGAATCTAAAGTAAATCTGATTCAATTTAGAGGCTATCTCATTGATCCTGATGGGAAGTAGTCTGTCTGAAGGGGGGTGATTAAGGTTTGCAGTTTGTAGTTTAAAATGGACTGTAACTAATAATTTTTTATAATATTTCTTTTGACCTCCATTCCCTCTCTCCATGTGAGGTTGTGTCAAATATGCTTGTGGCTGTCTGCGAAGTGCAAACTTTATCTGCAATATTTGTTTACTTGAACCCTGATGTAAATATGCTTATGATCATTGAATTTGTCTATAATGAATATTCAAGCAGGATATTCTATGGCATGATGGCAGATTAATAAAACAAGTATATTGCTTCAGTATGCATCTGATATGCTATGTGTTGTTATTGAAGATTTCAACCTTAGTTGGAGCAACTAGTTCCTTAGTTTTTTTATATCCTTTTTCATCTTACGTGTTCTATTATTTCTCAATTGCAAGTCTCATATTTTGTAGCTCCGTCCGAGAACAATGCAAATCCGGCCCTCAATGATTAAAGTTGAGCCAACAACTTCAAATGTTTCCTGTATAAATTCACTGGAGATAGTTGGAACAAGGTAGGCATTGCCCTTGATATACTTCTGAACGTTGTATGATTGCAATACTTTTGAGTGACTGTTTCCTTGCGATGAATTGGAGCAAGCTTTTCAAGGATTTAATGCGCTGCTTTTTTCTCTTAAAAATTATATCAATGGTTTAATCATTGAAGACAAATTTGTAACATATCTGGATTTTCTTTTCTAGCAATCGGCCGAAGAGAACATTTCTCTCTAGGAATCTTATTGCCCTTCTTAATTATGGTGGGGTCCCAAAGGAGTTCTTTTTGGACATACTGAAAATGGCTTTGGAAGATGCACAGGGTGCGCTCACAAATAAGCGTGCGGCTCTAAGAGGTAGTTTTTCTGATAATGCATGTTGGTCCTTGTGCAAAGTTCTTTTAAGTCAAATTCTTCTTTTTTACTATCTTTTAGTCATTGGCTTCCATTACAAAAAATTAATATCCACACTTCACTGTCCCTGTTAATTTTTTTTTGTTTTGCTGTTTATTTTGGTGCTGTCATTTGAATATCTTCCTGAAGGTGGTATGGATGTCAATCTTTGCACTGCATATGACTCCTTTATTTATCTGTTTCTATGTACTTGTGTATGTATTTCTCTATTTATTTTGCTCTTCCCAGTGTTCATAACTTCAGGGAAGTAAATTCTGTGATACTGTCTTTGATTTACGCACAGTTGCTGCTAACTATGGTGAAAGGGATGATTTCTCTGTGGTAAATATGATTTTATCTGGTATTCCCTTGGAAGAGCCATATTTGCAACATCATTTGCGCATGTTAATGAAGGAAGAGAAGAAAAGCCTTAAAGGAGGAAAACTTCATGTGCCTGAGTCATATTACCTGATGGGGACAACTGACCCCACTGGACTCCTAAAGAGTGATGAAGTTTGCATCGTCCTGTAAGTAAATATTTAACTTTTTTTGGGCAAATTTAAATCATTGTGAATGAGAATTTTACTTGTTTTATTATGATCTGAGAGTGTGTGGTAATTACAGCCATGTGATGCTGTCAATTACACGATACTCTGCTCATACCATAATTCCCTACAAATTAGATTTGAAGGAGTTTCACTAAATGAAAATATTCATCAACCTTGGTAGAACTTGAATCTACTAGGAAAATGGAATTTGCCTGCCCACTGAACTATCGCTTGTTTATAAATTTTTTATTGGTTCTAAGCTTTAATTCTTGAACAACTTAAGAGATCAAAGATTGTAAGATCTGAAATTTTAGTTGCCAAGCCACCGTGGAAGAGGATACTGTTTTGAAATGATCCATTTTGCTGCCGACAATGACATTCATGAACTGAGTTTGTCCAATAAACCTGGTCTAGTACAATATCTTGGTGGCGAAATAGTTGGCATAGTAAATTACTTCTATCCATATAATTATTGGAAGTATTTCCTGGAAAAAGGGATAAGTTCAAAAGCATTACTACTGCATTCTATGGGTTTTATTAACTTGAATGGAAAACTTTGCTCTGCTCTCCATTTTGTCATTTCTTGTTAATTTTTGTACATAATTACATCTTTTGCTGCTTGTTTTTGTTAGGGCACTGAAAATTTCTATATCTGAACATGATATAGAACTGATATTCAGTAAGATGATGGCTTTTGTTGTTGATATGCCTGTAATCTTGTGTATTCTATTGAAACATACAGGGATAATGGGCAGATATCAGGGAAGGTGTTAGTATACCGGAATCCTGGTCTACATTTTGGTGATATACATGTTCTCAAGGCGACGTATGTGAAGGCTCTAGAAGATTTTGTAGGAAATGCCAAATATGCTATATTCTTCCCTTGTAAGGGACCTCGGTCTTTGGCAGATGAAATAGCAGGAGGTGACTTTGATGGGGACATGTATTTTGTTTCTCGAAACCCTGAGGTCAGCATTTTTCTGATCCTAACAGAATAATTAAAATGATGTGTTCACAGACTTGTAGTTTATTGTTTTAAGAAGTCGGTGCCATGAAAAAGTTTTGATTTAGCTGAATGATCTCTTATATCTTCTTAGCAGGCTTCTCTTTCAATGTTTTGCCATTGAGTGGAAAAAGTGTCATATTGTTCTTGTGATGTGTACAACTGGTTGTCCCTTGAAATTTTCACCAGCAGTGAATATATTTTGCATAATCTTAAAAGTTGGAAGTTTTTACTTAATATTAGGTCTTCTTCCTCATTGAATATAGCTCTGATAATTTTGTAAGTTTACCATCTAAGTTCTCTTCTTTTTTCAGCTGCTGGAATACTTCAAACCGAGTGAACCTTGGCTATCTTCTTCTAAAACTTGTCAAGTGCCAAGCAAAAAAGCAAGTGAATATTCGGATGACGAGTTGGAGGATGAGCTTTTCAAGCTCTTTTTGAAGACCAGATTTCAGCCAAGGTATGCAATCAAGGGCATATAGAATGATGTGGTATCCATAATGCTATGCCTACTACATGCTGTATTTGGCTTTTCTGAACTTCTGCTGTCAAATAAATTTTGTTTCGATGCAATACCGTATTCACATTTAAGTTTTTAGAGTATACGGACATAATCACCCCTTTTTTTGTATTTTTGTCTTCTCGCATTTTCTCTTGGTTTGATTTTTATGCACGCTTGAAAGCTGATAGACTCTTCTGTACTCGGTAGTTGACAATTTCTTGTAAGGTTTCTTATTCTGGATTCCATAAATGATAATGTCATGATTGCCTTGGGCTGCTTCTAGTCACACTGTGGGAGTGGCAGCTGATAGTTGGCTTGCATTAATGGACCGACTCCTAACTCTTGGAGATGATAGAAACAAGGAGAAAGTTGGTATGAAGGAGAATATGTGCCAGTTGATTGATATATACTATGATGCTCTTGATGCGCCAAAAAGAGGCGGAGGAAAGGTTAGCTTTATCCAATAGGTCTATTGGTACCAAAAATTATAATCTTTTCAACTTTGGTATTCGGAGTTGCATGAATTGATTCTCCTGCGATGAAATTAAAGATTTTCTATTTTACTTCAAAACAGATTGAAATTCCAGATGGATTAATACCAGACTTGCTTCCACATTATTTAGAGAGGAAAGAAGAGAATTCTTTCAAATCTAAATCTGTTCTGGGATTAATATATGATAAAGTCAAATCTTATGGAGAAGAGCAGGAGACATCTAATGGTAAGAATTGCATTGAAGTTGTTCATAGCTTATGCTTGCTAAAACCTCCGTCAATTGTCTGAGTGCTTAGGTACGCTCCTGTTTTAAAAGTTCATGGATGTCTACTCTTAATCCGTTGCAGATGTTTGGAAACTACCTGGTTTTGTTGATAAAGTATCTGAGGCATGCCGCTTCAAGTGGGAGAAACATTACTCTCGGTACAGGCAGGACATGACAGCTGCTTTGAGTAATACTATAGAAATAAAATCCGAGTCTGCCGATGAAGTCATCAAAAGATACAAGGAGGTGACTGTTCTGTCAAGTTTTGTGTTCCAAACTTCTATTACACATACGTGAAAGGATAATACTAATTCTTGTTTCCATCCTTTGCCAATTGCTCCTCTTTGTGTAGATATTATATGAGGCTCCAGAGTTTGAGAAGAGCAAAAGGAACGACTCAGACATTTTTGAAGATGCACTTGCTTTATACGAGGCATGCTACGATTATGCCAAGAGCCGAGGAGAGGTTTCAAAATGTGGCTTTGCTTGGAAAGTGGCAGGTCAAGCTCTCTGCAAATATTACATCTCAAGCCAGGGTGAACAGCCTATAACTTGTTCTCCTTCTGTTTTGAAGGAGATCTTTGGTTAAGACTGAAAGATATCTTTGCATAATCTGAATGATGGTAGTAACACTAATGTAGTGTGGTTCATGTGTAAGCTAGGAAACGAATGCTGCTTATATTATAAGATAATGTATTATATGCTGTAGTTGTATTGTGTCTTATTACTCGTGGGATGCCTTGGTGTCTGTCGGCTAAGAGCTGGGCAGGCAGGAATATTGTGCAAGCACGCTACATGTGCTGGCACTTATCCAATTCGTCTAGAGTAGTGGTTCGCTTAACGAAATTGTCGTTTTTAATAATGCAATTTGCCATATAGCCTCTCGGCCGCGGTTGGTGAAGCCATGTGGAGGATTGCTCCGAGGTCATGTTGCTTTGCCCTTATTTTTATTCGGTGAAGTTACCTTTAGTTGACCGTTGAAAACCCACGTTGAAGAATTAAGTTAAGACAATCGTTGCGAATTATGGGGATGCTAGATGTGTGAACAAATTATTAGAAAAGTATTCTCTAAAAGAAAGTTAATAACTAATCAACTTTTGAATTTATTGATTATATTAACAGTATAATTAAACCTCTTGTCGTTTTCTTTTTTTTTTCTTTGTAAATTCCCATTCAGAATTGCCTGCCAGCTTTTTCTCAAAAAAATAAAATAAAAAAGGACTTGCCTGCCAGCTTTTTTTTTTTCATTTTATTTTCTTAAAAATGGGGTCTCTTTCTCCGGCAGATATAAGCACTAACAAAATCCAACCAATGGGATAGATTTTGCAAAAGTAGTGCGTTTATCTTCCAAAAATTTTCCATGCATTCTTGGAAAAACTTTTTCCCAAAAAAACATTGGAGAAAAATTATGAACGTTACATTACATCACCCATTAGTGGATTGCTTACTAAAATGCTACGCATACCTTATGGGCCTTAACATTGATTATTGGAAGATAATTTGTGCATTTTAGATATATTTAATTTTGACAAAATTCAAACAAGTATTAATAATATTAAGGGTAACGTTACTTGTCGTGAATCAGGGATGAATATATGAATAAATAATATTATTATCCTCAACTATAGTGTTCCCTTGAACACGGAGGTAAATAATATTATCATCCCTTAAATATTGAGTAAAAAGTGTAATTTTAAAATTTTATATTTTAATTGTTGCGGATTAAAATATTGCTGCCCACAGTGCGTATCTTTTTTTTTCGTACAATGTGTATCTCATCCTAATATTAATGCACTTGATAATTTCTCAGAGGTGTGGAGTGGGACAGCGAATTCGACACCTAATATCGCGGCGTCGTTTTGTGGTAAGAAGAATCGACAAGAGCTGATGGGACAGAGTTAACTAGAGTACGGCACGGACAATACAGCCCCTATTGAACATTTTTGTGTTTAGTTAATCGTTAATATACACATTTTGGTCCTTGCAATTTCATAACTAATAATTTTATGAACAAATTATTTCAGATTCAATCTAATTCACACTTTCCTTTTTCTCATTTGAAAATTAAATTTTTTTTATCATTCAATTTTTATCCTATCAATACTTACATTTTTCTAATAGAATTTTGTTAAATTTCTTATATTGAAAAATACTTAGGTCTCTCTATTTTATAAAAACATACATTAGTCCATCTATTTTACAAAAACATACAGTTTAATCTTTCTATTTAAGTAAAATTAAATAATTTAATTTTTAATTTTTAATTTTATTTTAAATTTTAACTTTTTAAGAGTAACTATTTTATACATTTACACAAATTTCTTTCCGTTATATTTAAAAATCAAATCACAATTTTAATGAATTTATTAATTTGCTAGATTTCACTTTAAAAACTAAATTATTCAAATTTTTAGTATTTATACTTTTTAAAGTTATGAAAAGGAAAGTTAATTAAACTAAGTGCAAAAAAGTTAATATAAAATAAAATTGTTGAAAATTTACTATTTAATTTTTTATTTAATATATTGATAGATTTATATATAGGTATTAAAAATTTAATTGATATTGAAATTATAAATTTTAAAATAATTAAATTTTTCAGGGACTAAATTGTTTAATGGTATTTAAATAGAAAGATTACATTGTTTTATCTTTATAAAGTATAAGAACTTAAGTAATCTTTTAATATAAGAGATTCACCAAAATTCTATTGAAAGGACTAAAATATTAACGAAATTAAAATTGAGTAATAAAAAAAATTTACTTTTCAAACAAGAAGGAAAAAAAGTGTGAATTATGTCAAATTTGAGGGGAAAAATATAATTCACCCTAATTTTATTGATGAACTATTAAAAAAATTAGTATTTTGGTCCTTATTATTATCAACATTCACAATTTACAGTGGTGTATTTCATATACTTAAGTGTCATTTTTCAATACAAAAGAAATATAAACTATTGAAATCCCAGCCTCCTCTTTTTTTCTTAACTTTTGTTGCTTTTCTTTTCTAGCAGCCCATTTTTTAAGGTATCTACACGTCTTTTTATTAATTTATTTTTTTGTTGCTTTTCTTTTCTAGCAGCCCATTTTTTAAGGTATCTACACGTCTTTTTATTAATTTATTTTTAAATAAGCGCTTATTTCACATAAATTTAAATTTTATTTTATTTTTCGTGATTTTTTCGTCTTGTTAAGGCATTTGATTTTTATCGTTTTGTTACGACATTTTATTTTCCGTCTTGTTGTGTTTTTTTTGTGGGCGATCAGAGAAAACGAATCAAATTATGATTGCCAGTATGTTACAGAGTTAGAGTTAGAGTCATAGGTATTCTAGTCACTATTATATTATCAAATTTATAGACTTTAAGCCAATTTATTATGCTGTTAATGTGGGTGTTGCTTTATCTTTTATAGTTTTTAGCGAATTCGTATTTGTGTTTTTATTAATGTATTGTTAGTTTGAATAAATAGAATTATTTTTCTTTAAAAAAAAAGAGTTATTTTTCAATATAAATGTGTATATCTATATAAATGAAATTATAATTGTCGAATTAATTTTTATTTAATAATAATCATTGATGCATATTATGAGTATTAATACATACGAATAACCAATAGTTATAATTAAATATAAATTAATTTAATAGTTCTAATTTTATTTATATAGATCTAAATATTTGTACCGTAATAAGCGCTTACTTTTTAATAAAAAATTATAAAAACTGTATAATATATTTATTTATGTATTTATATTTTTAATAATTAAAATCATTGGTATTTAGAATGAACTGATGCTAATAAAATAATGTGATTAGATTTAATAATATTTTAATTCTCATTTTCACATTTTGGATG
>CATIWM010132457.1:0-37379 GCA_949671775.1 Mallotus repandus | reverse complement strand
ATTACTTCGTATTAGTTTATTGTTACATCTTTAAGCTCAAATTACTAAAGAAGTTAAAAAACAAAAAACAAAAAAAAAATGTTGAATCAAATTTCATACTTGTAGGGATGAATTCATATTATTAATTTTTATTTGTTAATTTGATGATCAACTGTACTTAATTGAATACTGAATTGGCTGTACTAACTGCATTTATGTGAAAGTTAAATGATCGTCAACAAATAACAACTTATCATATGATCAATTATAAGCATTTAATGACAAATATTTATTCAGAGAATTATATTATCTAATACAATATTTTTCTATTAATTTTCGTCCAATTTAATTTGCTAAAATTTATTTTATGCTACTCAAATATAAAAAGAATATTGATCAATAATGTATATTAAATTAGATGGTGTATAAAAATATTGTGTGAAAAAATAATTTTTTTTATCATTTTATCCAAAAATTATAGCACTATTTGATCATACTATAATTGGTATAGCTGTTAAGTTTTCTCAATATAATTTCAATTAATATTAGATAATTTGTATTATCTTAATATTTGACGGTTTAATAAAAATTATATTATTTCAATAAAATTAAATGGTTCAAACAACTTAAATTAATGAGTTATTATTATTATTATAATGTTTATAATATCTGATAACTATAAGGGTTCTGACTAAACCAGATGAATTTACAAAAGAAACAAAACTCTCGTAACACCTAAGTTCTTTTTGTATAAGTTTGAATTTAAAATTTTATTTAAAAAAATTTAAATTTTTTATTATTTAAACCAACATTAAGTGGTAAAGTTAATTATACTTTTAAAATGTAATTTATACTTTAAATAATAAAAAAGTTATTGTGCTAAAAAAATAAAAAAAAAGGTTAATTTATAATTATGGGATGTAAAAAGCTTATAAAAAATTAAAAATAAAGTTTTTAAAAATTAGCTTTCAAATGGACGAATTTAGGTTTTCAGGCAGGCGGGAAGTTTTCCCACCATTTTTTTTCCCTAGTTTAACCGTGGTTAACAACAACATGAAGACCAGATTTCCTGACTACGCTGATGTGTCAGCTTTTCATTGGCTTAGTCTATATCCGATTCCGGAGACCGACTCTACCAATTTTTCCTACTATTCCTAATCATATTTTTACAAGATTAAGGGTTAGTTCCGTCATTTCTAATCCATCACTCCAATCATCAGCCATATGATATTAAAATTACTACACTACCCTTTACTTCGTGAGCGATTGAATCACACGAGCTTTCGCAATCACCAATCACATGCGCGTAGCTTCTGTCTCACGCCGGACCACCCAGTTGGCTGTTTGATTTAATCCACGTCATCAGCGAAAGTGGACCCCACAAAAAATAAAAACCCTAAATTCACGACAAATTCAACACAAATTCACAATCCTAACCCTAAAAGACAGGCTCTGAATCCGACGGTCAAAGACACATCCACGTGTTTCAAACTCCATGATCCAAACCTTACATGCCAGGTCACATGGTCAGGTTTTCGGTCAGTAGATCAAGAAATCAGATTAAATCAGCGGTTCAGATCTTGCCCGTAACTTAAACGGGCAGATCTCATCGCCTTTAAAAAACCGCCTTCGCTTCCCTATCTTCCTCGCTCTTACCAGGGAAATCATCAAGATCAGAAATCCCCAAACCCTAAGCCTAACTCTACCTCTTCAAAAATTGTTGTAGAGATCCTATTTTCCTATTGTGGGTAGCAGTTTTGTTTCGTGGGCTATCGTTCGCAGTGGCGCGTGGAGTCAATAGAGGTTGCGCGTGGAGTCAATAGAGGTTGCGCGTGGGATCCACGCTCCATCTGATTCATGTTTCTTGGGTCATCCAAATTGACGAATCCTCGCCGGGAATCCGCCGGAATTTCACTGGATTCGGCGGAATATACATGGCGTCAGCAGTCTTAGCTAATCGGAACGAACCAAATTGGACGCATCATCATCAGCCACAGCCGAGAAGCGGTGGTGGTGCTAAATTCATGGGCAAAATCCCTTTTTCTAACAACCCTAACCCTAAATTTTCCAAAAAAAAGCAATTTCAACAGGCTGCTCCTCCACTCAACTTTGATATACCTCCAGCGGCTGCATCAGATGATGCGTCGTCTATAAATCGGAGACCGACGGCCGCTGCAGCCAACGATTTCATTAGCGGCGGTTACGTGACGTTTAACGTAGCGAATTATTCAAAGAAGGAGCTGTCGGAGCTAAAGAGTCGGTTGGTATCGGAGCTTGAACAGATCCGACAATTAAAGAACCGAATCGATTCGTCGGAGATTCAGGTGGTCAGATCCGCATTCAATTCTTACAACAGCAGCAAGAAACCCAACACCAAGAAAATATCCGGCAATAAAAGGCCATTCCCTGCGGTGACAAATTTAGGGTTTGGAGGGGGAAAAGATATGAAAAGATCGAATCTTTATTGTCATCCGGAGAATGCGCAATTGTTGAAGAAATGTGGTCAGATATTGACGAAATTGATGAAGCATAAGCTTGGGTATATCTTCAACTCGCCTGTTGATGTTGAGGGTATGCAGCTTCATGATTATTTTGATATAATCAAGAATCCTATGGATTTGGGTACTGTTAAGACGAAATTAGGTAAAAATTTGTACCATTCACCTACTGATTTTGCTTCTGATGTTAGATTGACTTTCAACAATGCTATGAAGTATAATCCTAAAGGGCATGAAGTTTATACTTTTGCTGAGCAGTTTTTATTGAGATTTGAAGATTTGTTCCGACCCATTAGAGATAAATTGGGCGATGTTGGTCTTGATGATGATCAAGATCAGGTGCATGATCATGAGCTTGAGATTGAGCATGAGCAGGTTCATGAAGTGCAAGCTAGTTCTTGGGATCATCATAACTCAAATCGTGGTGGTGGGGATATTGAAAGGGTGAAGAAGGATCAAGAGAATGTGATGCAAATTATGGGCAAATCTGATCCAATTGGGAAGTCAGTTCCACCGCCTGTGTTATCTAATCCTCAATCTACATCGCAATTGCCCGTGAGGACTCCTTCACCAATGCGAGCTCCTCCAGTGAAGCCAGTAAAGTTACCAAAACCCAAGGCAAAAGATCCTAATAAGAGAGAAATGTCTCTTGAGGAGAAACATAAATTGGGGCTTGGGTTGCAGAATTTGCCTCAAGAGAAGATGGAGCAAGTTGTGCAGATTATAAGGAAAAGAAATGGGCATTTGAGGCAGGACGGAGATGAGATTGAGTTAGATATTGAAGCTGTGGATACAGAGACTCTTTGGGAGCTTGATCGGTTTGTGACCAATTATAAGAAGATGGCTAGCAAGGTGAAGCGCCAGCAATTAATGGGCTTTCCTTCTGTTAATGCTGCAGTGGGTAGTGAAAGCAATAAGGTATAGTATGTCATGATTTTTGTTATATTTAATGATAATGTGGCTCACATTACTTTGATTTCATACGCGTGCTGATTGTATTAATGGCATTTTGTTTTCTAATGTAGGATGTATCTGGGAATGAGAGAATGGATGTAACAACTGAGGTGAAGAAGCCGAAGAAAGGGGATGCTGGAGATGAGGATGTGGACATTGGTGATGAGATGCCAGTGAGCAGTTTCCCACCAGTGGAGATTGAGAAGGATAATGGTCATGCTAGTAGCAGTTCTAGTAGCTCTAGTAGTTCAAGTGATGAATCCTCATCATCGAGTGGTATAGTTTTGAACCCATATTAAATCACTCTAGCATTTGCAAGATTTTGCTACTAGATTTGCTAAATTTATGCAAAATTTGCAGATTCTGATTCAGGAAGCTCATCAGGAAGTGACTCTGAGGATGCACATTCTTAGGAAAGGTTGAAATTGAATTGTGGAATATGCTTGAACAAAGCTTTGCAGAGTAGGGTCGTGAGTTTTCAACTGACTTGGATATGGCAAAGGTACTACTGCATTTCATCGATGCTTCAGAAATTATATCTTGAATTTGGCAATAGCAGTAGTGGCCTGATGAGGCTTGCAAAACATGTTTTGTACAGGGAGAGAGGGTTCTCAATTGTGGTGGTGTTTGTGGTTGCTCTTTGGCGAAAATTGATGGAAATGGTAGTAGAGGGTTTTACAGTGGCTGGAGGCTGGAACTCTTGGAAGAAGAATATTTTCTTTTGTGTAAAAAGATGATCAAATTGTAGGGTAGGTTAGGAAATGTAGTGAAAAGTTTTAGGAGATGGTTAGGTCTTTAGGGGAGAGGTACATTAGATTGATGAGTTACTTTGTACACATCAGAATGCTTAATACAAGCTTTTTAGCATTCACTGAACATCATTGGCTTTTTCTTTTGGTTGGTATCATTGGCTTATATGAAAGTGGGGGAAAAAATTGTCCGCCATCTGGCTACTAGCACTCCAAATGTTTAGCATTGCACAGGGGGTCCCAAAAAGTGAAAAAACACTTTTTTCATTCTTGCCTTGGCAGAAGAGATATGGAGCCACTTCCCATCCCTGCATTCATTTCTAATGGACACACATAATCAAAGTAACTTGTTACTGGGCGATTCAGAAATAGGACAGGCAACGCATTTTTCAAATCAGACTTCAATGCTTCAGGAGAAGACACTAATGCTACGAGGCATGTGAGAACTTGGGGTTTACTTTACTGCTTAAAGAGAAGACACTTAAAGCTATTAGGCATGTGGGGACTTGGGTTTGCCAGGCTTAATTTGGGTTGGATAAGAAAAGGGAAAGAGTATTAAGAGGAACACCAAATGAATTAAAATTGCTTCAGCTCATGTGCCTTTCCATATGTCAAATATGTTATTATAGCGGTCTGAACATGGCTTGATTTATTCCCACCTCGCTGTTCCTAGCTGGCAGGCTAAGCCAGGCTCTCATTCATATAAAAAATTAAGAGGTGCTGCTGGCCCAAATGTGCCCAAAGATGATAGAGGATATTTTGTACTAACTTGTGTATATAGGTTTTTTTTAATATATACATATAGTTATTTCAAATTTGTACTTATTTTGGAGGGACCAAAGTATTTTTTTCGAAGATGGTCACTATCATCAAGAAGTCTCCTTTACCTAGAGATGGTCTTCATGGATGTGAAAAGAAGCCAAGCCTTGTGGAGTCAAACTTTAAGGTTGATCCTAAATGGATGACTGAAAATTGTTCAAATTGACAAAACAAAACCCTCTAATGGGATCAATTTGTGTGAACTGAAGATCATAAGAAATGAGTAGGAATATGGCCATGCCAAATCCCTATAGGCTGATTCACCAATTGCTGCTACTTTTTAAAATGCTATTTTAGTGGGCCATAAAATGATTCCAAATGTGCAAGAAATGTTAAGAAAGATTCCAAATGTGCAAGAAATGTTAAGAAATGTAATTTCAAGATTTGGTGCACTAACGAAATTTAGCAAAGGTTAATGGGTGTTGGTTCGCCTATCTAAATCATCATAATAATATGGTCTTGGATGCTATTAAGAATTATTCATTGGCAATTAAGCTTGTCACGTATTTAAGGGAAGCTTCCTCTTAATTATCTGTAAGTAACTTTAAGGACATTTCCTTCATACAGATGCTAGTGGGGTTGCTTTCAAGATACACAAATGCCAATTTTCTTCCTAGATACTTCTACCCATTGACTCATTTACCCCTCACAAACTGAGATATCAAGTGTGTCATTGAAAATAAATCATATAGTAATTAATATCTGTGCCTATGTCATCTATACAAATCCACAACCAGTTCAACCATATAACAATTCCTGCGTAAGTAGCAGTCCTCCATTCCATAAGATGAATGTTTTAATACAAGCATAATAAGCCCTAAAATGCACAACACACCACTAAAACAAAAACAACAATAATAGCCCTCCTGAGACTATCGAAAGGTTACAACTTGTTGTACACTCAGCAAATTGATACCCCACTTTTGACTGTTCCAGTTCCCACCCAATGAAGCAAAACGGGTACTGGCTACTGATACGATAATAACATTTATTAAATGCCAATGCCTCTATCCTCACGGCTTATATGTCTTCAATCACATCCCATGCTTGCCTACCAAATATTCTAGAGGAGTAAGGACAGGCTAAAATGTCATGTTGGTCCCAAAAACCTATCCCATTTTATACCAATACACAGCAGTCTCACTTGAATTTTCTGCAAATGTGAGTGCCTTTTACAGGGTTTAGAATTGGATGCACGTCTAACACCTCAAAGTCCTATAACATTGTATGAATACAAAAATGTGCAGAAGATGAATATAAAAAATACACCAGCAATTTTTATAAAGTTTTAACTCTCACAAACAAATGCAAATGAGCTACAGGAATCGACGCTAAAAACTTCCTTCTAGAAAAAATTAGAAAAGGACAAGGCAGCTAAAAAATTGATAACTTCTAGGTTTAACTAATCTAACTACATCTGCCTGTATCAAAATATAAATGAGTAAATAAATACATAAATAAAATACAACAAACCACCATACAGTAGCAGCTGTAAAAAAACACACATTAAGAAGAAGACGAGATGGAATTCAGTGCTTTTCTCGTTAATGTATCGAGTTCCAAACTCAAGTAGTGCCTGATTTTAGGCATGTTTGAGGCACAAAACAGGGAAGTTTAAGGTTTCTGAGATGTGTTGAAATTGAATCAAAGTATGTGTTGTAATATCAATTCTTATTGTTGTCATTATCTTTCTTCAAATTGAGAAATAGCTCACCAAATTGAGATTCACAAGCAGCTTGGATCTCTGGGGTCAGATCTTTGAGAAAAGATTTGGCAATATCATGTGTTGACACAATTTGAAAGATCTTACTGCAAAACTTGCGCACTTCAGCCCGCCTTGACTTATTCTCCGGCATATGCATCACCAATTCCTTCACCAGAGAGCTAAGCTTTTGCAGATGGGTTTTCAAGATTTTCTTTGATTCATTGCGGGTGCTTTCTTCAGCATTAGAAGAAACCATTGACTTCAATATTTCCATCACCACATCAAGTGCGTCCACTCGGCGAAACTCTGACTTTGCACTGCCACACTTATCCAGAAGGAAACCAAATAGATGGTGACCAATCCATGGCCTTCTTCGAAACACTTCTTTCAAAAATTCTGATTTTATTTGAGACCTTTTACTCTCAAAATATCCCATCATCGCATCTTTGAAAATATCAAGAACTCTCTGCAAATCACACTGAGAAAAATTCCGGGCATCAATGATTTTCAGAATCCAAAAAGTTGAATTCTGAGCCAGAGACACAATCATTTTGTGACGCTTCCAAGAAGCTGACTGCTTCTTCTTTGATGGAACTACAGGTTTCTTTCTTTTGAATGGTTTTGATGCCAACTTCAAGTTCTTTTCGAGCAAAGATTCAAGTGTAGAAAGTTCCGTGGTTTCACTTTTAGGAAAGTCCTTTGCCTTGAATATTTTCTTTTGCAGTATTCCCCATATACGCTGTCCAAGCTGCTCACTGACTTCTGTAGTGTGAGGATTAACAAGTGCACGAGCCAAGTTTGCATACACCGTCAGAACTTCAGGCTTACCTGCAAAACAAAGGCAAAAAATCAATATGCAACCAAGATGGATTAATTTTTTTTTATTTTGATTGTTTGGGCAATTGAGAGGAGGCACCTTTCTACCAAAATTTTTTACAATTGTAAAACAATGTATAAGCAAAGAAGTTTTGCAACTTAGATTGGAAATTGCACCACAATGAAGGCAGAAGATGGTGGGTCTTTCATACCAATTATCAGTCCATTCAAGGACAATAAGAATCATTTGTAGTTTAATGCTCGAAGAATATGGTCAAGCCATTTCCATAGTCCATGCTAATCTCACTAAGTTTGAATTACTACTTGCCTGCATTTTCATGTAGGTATATCTCCAGCAATGAAAGGACACGGAGTTTGAACAAAACAAGTTGGGATTGAGCAGTTTCACTCCCAGCCTGATTCTTTTTCTCTCTGAAAATTTGAGCCAGATAAGTGTCCATTCGGAACATTGCATCATCATCCATATCTCCATCAGAATCACCAGAGTCTCCAGATGAAGCTTTTCCAACTTCCTCAGCTCCAACTACTTCTTCAGAATCATCTGTCTGCTCTTCAATCTCACCTGTTTCACCTATCTCAGCTTCATCAATTTCTTCATCTTCTTCAACACCTAGAAAGTCTTCATCTTCATCTTCATCGTCTTCACTATCTCCTTGATGTCTAGCTGGTTTCAGATCTTTCTTAATGACACGTAACATCTGAAGCAGTCCATCGTTTGTCACATCATTACAGAAATACTTGAAAACCTGGAAACATATATCAAGCCAAGTTAAAATCACAAGGTCAATGGTGCATAAAAAATATTAATGATTACAGAAATATCCTCATACCTAATCTACTGCTTCCTCAAATGGTTATCAGATGAAAAAGTTATAATGTCCAGCAAATATACTCAGAAAGCAGCTGTATCTCAAATATGTGTTTGTCCAAGTAACTAATTCAGACAATGAATTAACAAGAACAACTTTGTAATAACCCTACAACTAAAACATAATGCATTAACACTGAGGAAAAATTTTACTAATCAAGAGCTCAACCTAATTAGAAAACCAGGTTATACATATAATTAGAATAACAAAAAGCTGCATTACTAAAGAAGTATACAAAGGATTAAAGCTAACTTACACGTTCAGGATGTAAAGAAAAATACCTCTTTTATTAATATAAACCCAGAAACTAAACTTGTCATATTATTGCACACACCTGTTCAATAGCAGACCGCAGAGGAGCTGATGATTGTGGTAACAATGAAAGGAATGTCTCCACGAGTACATCCATTAACTCGGGATTCTCATCACCACCCAATTCATCCTCTACTGAGGATTCAAGAAGATCAGAAGCAGGAAAGGCTTTCTTACAACAGATAATCAGTTCAGATGCTGCTTCAGAGAATTCCCCTGGTCGAAGAAGCACTTGGAGCAGCAACTGGATCAACAAGTACCTTAGTGAATGCAATTTATTTGCATCTGCACTCATCCCAGTATTGTTTTCCTGGAAGCATTAAAATTTGTTAATAGTTAGATATTCTTCCACTAGACAAAATAAAAGTGAAAGACGAGAACTCTTCAGGATAGACATTAAAATGTTTACAAGATAACTAGCTCTGCAAAACCATCAATATGTAAGTTTAAAACAGCCATTCGTTTAGGACTTGCGAAAAATGCACTTTGACAAGGCAAACCCATCATTGGAAACAAAATTTGCAAAAGGTGCTTTAAAAATGTTTTCAGTCACATTTAAGGCAAAATCCAACTGATGTCAAATACTCAATTAGCCACCTTACTTACATGTGTAATTGCTTAAAACTTGGGAGAGATTCAATAGATAATCACATATGTCATATCCATATGCAAAATTTTGAGTGCATCTGAACAAAACATTGTCAAAATATGTGAACTGCAGGCAATGAAAAAAATCACAACTTTTACCTCTCTGGAAAGCCTAGTTTCCATTCCTTGCAATTTCTCAACTGCCTTTTCATCCTCATTACTCAAAGATTGAAATAAAGAAACTGAAGGGATGTTGCGTAATGTGCTAAGAAACCGCATGAAGTAAGAGCCTAGATCATTGGGCTCAAGTCCAGTAGCCAAAGAACGTGATCCTTCTGCCTTTTGAGCATTTGCCAACAAAAGTTGGATTTGCTCAATACACATTTTGCAAATGGCAGTTGAAGTAGCTACTCTTGGCCACCTAAATTTCTCTTGCAATTCAAAAGATGTAATTACAGAGCCAAGAGAAGCAGAGAACAGCCCTTGGACAGCTAAAAATTTCAAAATTTCCTTTTGCACTCGAAATTTTTCTTCACTGTCCAGATTCAAATATTTCAATATACTTGGGAGGGACTCCACAACCCAAATTTTCAAGGAATCAGAATTACCCATTGCACCAACTGAATCCCTATCTTCTACTGATCCTATCTCTGAGTTGTCATCAGTTGTCTGGCTCTGATCTGAAGGTTCCTCTGAAGTGGGGGCTTCATCCACAAACATGTTCATTAAATTTTGAATAAACAGCATACAACCTGCCTCTGTTTTGAACTCTGCCATCAAAGCTTTAACTGTCTTTGATCTTGTGATGTTATCAAATTTTCCATTGCTATGTTTTTGCAAAGCCACAATGATAGCAACCCTTCTTACATCATCATTTCCAACCCAATCTAACAATTCTTTGAGAAAATGCTGTGCAACTTTATACAGCCAAGAATCTTTCGTTGAAAGTACATCCATCAGGCACTGAACAAGTTTGTGAGAAAGAACAATTGGAACAAAAGCTGCAGGTAGCCTTGGGAGGAGTAGGAGCAGAACATCAAATGCCAAGTGCTTACGGTCATGAGATGACTGAAGAAGTGATCCCTCAATGATAACCTCACAAAAATTCTGAATGCTTCTTTCAGTTTCTTCCACAGAAGAGCTGGACTTGCGACCTTTTTTATGCTTCTTAAGAGAATTAGAAGCTGACATCATATCTTCAGATTGCAAAACAGAGTCAGGTAAAAGAATATTCACCAGGACTGGCCAGACACTATGAACTCGAGGTTGACAGAATGTCGACTCCTGCCATTTTCCATGCAAACACAGATGTTTTGAGCAAACCCTATAATAAGTTCCTCAATAAACATTACATCAATCAAATAGTTATATTTTTCAATAATTACCTTCAAACTGTTAGCAAGTGAAGGCAAATGGTCAGAGGCAAAAAGTTTGCTAGGGCTAAATGGATGTGGCAAAATATTTCCAAAAATCATGCTATCACCAGATAGTTTCTCCTGAATTTTCAAGGCTAAAAGCAAAGCATCTGGATTTCCTTCATCCATGGCTCCGCCAAGCCACTCATGAAGACTGGGAGTCTCAAGTATATGATTCAACAAGGCCTCGCTTGGACACTGCAATCATAACTTATCAGTAAGAATCAGGACACAATGAAGCAACATACACAATATCATTTCCCATATACAATATGCACATGATACCAACACATTTGAGAAAGTAAAACTTTTGAAGCTGAAACAAAAGAAGAATTCAAACAAAATTCAATGAGTTACAAAAATGATAAGGAAGAGAAAAAATTTATGTGAATTACTACTAGGTTTGTTGCCGACCTAAAAGAAAAAATGATCAAGGTTTGCCCTCACATAAGAAAATATTCAACAATTATCTACTTTTTTTTCTTAATTTCACATTTTATTCAACATAGCTAAATGAACATTTATACATAATTTCAGTGGGTTTTACCACTTCAAACTATCTGAAAACCCAAACAAATAACTATCCAATACGCCTTACAACCAATAGCTTAACACAATTACAAAATCCCCCAACAGAGCTGGATAACCATCAAAAGGTCAAAAAAAAAAAAAAGTTGAACCATCATTGCAACAATCAACTAATTTCAATGGTATGAAACAACATGCTTATTTGGAGAAAAGAAATTACCATTTCATGTCCTGAAGCATAATAAACCATTTATATGTAAATAATTGAATATCACTAAAATGCAAAAATTTGCACATTATTATATACTCATTTCTCCTTATTTTCAAAAGTAAGATACCTTTTCAACCAAATCAAGAATAACTGCAACAGCAGGCTCCTGCAAATAACGCTTCTTTGATGCAAGAGAGAGAAGAGCACTAATACATTCCTTAACTAGTGGAGTATTTTGATCAGAAATCCACTCTTGAGTCAGTCTTCCAGATCGGGCAAGAGCACCATAAGCAAATAAGCGACCTAAAAGACAATCCTTTACTTCCTGCATTACCACAGTAAAGCTACCTTAGGAACTTTTGTGAAACAGATGGCAACATGATGCATATAGACTGATTCTTGCTCACCTGACCCTTCATTGAAGACGAAACTTCTAACAAATCTACAATCAGTTTCAGCAGTGAGTGCATTTTGATGCTTGTAATTGTATGGACTAACACAGTCAAACCTAGCGCAAAACCTTGTCTGGCACACTGAAAAAGCAACGCCAGTTAGCCAACATCATGACATTACACATAACTAATGTAAGTTCATTGCTACCAGAAGATATACAGAAGAATATCCAACTCTCCAAAAACTAGAAGGCAAGAAATTTAACCAAAAAGACCATACCTCTCTTGAAGATGAAGCACCACGAATAAGCCTACGCACAGCATATCTCAAAGAAGGCGCACAGTTATTCAAACCATCATCTTTTTCAGCTTCTAATTTCAATCCACCTTCAATCAATTCCTTATTACCAATCATCTCATATACCTTCTGAACTTCCCTTAACTCCCTCACCAATCTTTCCACGGCAGCTTCTCTAAGAGAAACATCTGATGATGCCAAGTCCTTGAAAACACCAATATGAAACTCAGGCAACCCCCTACTCGAAGAAGCCACATTCTCTCCCATTGTTTCCTTCACTTTCGTATCTAACTCCATTGATGTAGGTTTCGATCCTTCATTTTCCGAAGAAAGCTGATGCCTTTGTTTGTCCAATGCTTTCCTTTCTTTCTTCCTCTCCATGGGTTTTACTGAACTAGCACCATCAGAGGGTCCAGCTACACCAGTAGAAGCATCCCCATGTGCCGTTTCGACATCCTTTTCTTTATTCTTCTTCATTTTCTTTTTAGTACGATTTGAAGCTACCACATTACTACCATTATCAGTATTTGCAGTATCTAGTTTCAAATTCTCAGCTTCCTCCAAAGAACTTGAACTTCTTTTCTTGCTTCCCATGTTAACCTAAAGCAAAAACCTCAACTTCCCATCACCC
Organism: Mallotus repandus; assembly: GCA_949671775.1. Lineage (NCBI taxonomy): Eukaryota > Viridiplantae > Streptophyta > Magnoliopsida > Malpighiales > Euphorbiaceae > Mallotus > Mallotus repandus. Next base: position 24,594 of record CATIWM010132457.1, on the reverse strand, counting down.
AAACAGCAAGAATTAAAAACAAAATCAGTACCATGACATACAATACAGTCAAAGCCCATACATAAACAAAGAGAATGGATTAAAATCATTTAATCAGAATTGCACATTAGAGTACAAAGAGAAAAAAAGTTACCTAAAAAAAGAAAACAGAAATGGATTGTGACTGGATAGTAGCGTTGAGGTTTCGGCGAAACGGCAAGCCAAAAACCCTAACAAAAAAAAATACAGAAGAAGAAAACGAAGAATAAGAAAGAGATTATGCTCTTTATTTATGAAGATGAAGCTCTAAAAAAATAAATATATATATTTTAGTAATTATTAATTTAGCCTTAGGTTTTATTACATTATTATATTATTCTAAAATGAGAAGAGGCCCAAATTTTATATAATTTCAACACAAGCCCCTGAAAATATATATATTAAACACCTAGTCCGTCTAGGGTGTTATCATCCCGTTACGGACCAAGATATTAATTAAGATTATAAATTTAATCTTTCATTTGACCACCCTCCATAATCTTCCTTTAAAAGTCTTAATATAAGAGCAATATATATATATATATATATTATGTTTTTGAACTCTTTTAGCTACTAATTTAAGGTTTATCAATAATTTTTTTTAGCTAATACAAATGGTTAATTTTTAACATCACAAGGGGATGAGAGGGGGTGGAGTTCGAACTATATTCTCTTCAAACTGAATGTTCATACCTTTTGTCACTTGAACTATTCGTGGGGACTTATCGATAATTTTTTTGGCCAGTACAAATAAAAGAAATGCTAGAGTCTTCTACATCTTCATTATCCTTCACCATAAAAATTTCTTGAGATTTTCAGTCCATTTTTGAATCAACTGAAGCACAATATTACTACTCAAAACTAAGAAAGGTAGATAAAATATGAAGAACTATGAAGAATTGGTTGAACATACAACTAATCAAAGAGAAATGAGGAGAAAATTCATAAATAGTTGTTTAAAAGTTATTCAAACACTCTCAAGTTTACCTTATTCTTGGAAGAAAGATAGCAAATAAGTCCCATATACTTTCACCACCACCAAAAAACTATGACAGGAAAGTGCAGGTGGTGATCAAAATCTCAAAATGAATCCAATAGATTCATTTGAGAGAAAGAGAGAGAAATTTAGAGGATCAAAAAGACATCAAAAAGAAAATAAATATATATAAACCTAAAATATAAACAAAATATCCTAATAACAGAAAAAAAAATTCAGGTAATTTTTGGCTAAAAATGGCCAAAAACCACCTGATTAACAAGGAAAAATGATGAACCTTTAAAAGGAAGGAGACTGAAAGAGAAACAAGTATATTAGTACTTTTGCATATATTATAATTTTTTAAGAACTTTGATTTATTAAAGCTTATAACAAGTATGCTAAATTAAAGATGATAAAGAAAGATTTTAAAAAAGTTATGTTCGACTAAATTATATTTTTTTTAATAAATTTTATCATTGGAGTATTTTGGGAATAATATAATCCGATTTGGACATATAATTTACCTGCAAATCAATTTTACATTAAAATCAGGTAATATATCAAAAAAATATTAAATTTAAACTATTTATATATAAATATAAATTAGTATGTTAGTCAATAAAATTTTATCGTTAAATTTAAGGTCTTATTTTTTTAAGTTTTGAACTAAAATAAGATTGATTATGTATATGTTCTTGTTTTAAAATATTTTTGTGACGCATATTATATATATTTAAAAAAAAAATGAAATTTCATTTACCATTAAGAGAATGATAAATAAAAGAGATGAATCATATCAAACATTTTGCCATTGGCATTATCACTCACAAAGAACAAACGCCCTACCGGCCAAAGGAATTTAGTACACTTTTAAACATGCAAAGAGAGGCGATGCTATTGCTTAACTCAAATTACTTATCAACTTGACGAAAAGATGTTTGAAATTTCGTAAGTGACAATCAATTGGAAAAAATTTTGGTTATTGATCATACTAAAAATGGGGCTCACCCTCCATATTCAGTTTCTGAGATAAATAAACAAAAAAGACTGCCTAATACATTCAACCTCCACAGTTTAAATACAAAACCCGCTAGAAACCATATACCCTAAAGAGGAATTAAAATTTAGAAGATTCATCTTTATATGTGATTCAAGGCAATTCAAGAGAAACTATTCAAATCTCCCTGCTCAAGACTCACTTCTTCACCTCCTCGTACTCTGCTTCAGGAGCCTGGTCGCCACCTTGAGAACCTCCAGATGCACCCCCATCACCACTGCTGCCCTTGGACATGTGCTCACCAATCTTTGACACTGCTTTGTTTGCAGCATCAAGTTTGGATTTGATCTCATCAATATTATCTCCTGTCATTGCTGTCCTCAGGTCTTGTAGGGCATTCTCGATCTCCTTGGCAACTTCACTGGGAATCTTCTCCCTATACTCGTTCAAACTTTTCTCAATGCTGTAGATAGTTGTATCTGCGCTGTTCTTGGTGTCGATCAAATTTTTCCTCTCCTGGTCTTTCTGGGCAAATAGTTCAGCCTCCTTGACCATCTTGTCAATCTCATCTTCTGAGAGACCTCCAGATGATCGGATGGTGATTTGCTGTTCTTTTCCAGTAGACTTGTCCTTTGCAGAAACAGTGACTATACCATTGGCATCAATATCAAATGTCACCTCAATCTGAGGCAGGCCCCTTGGTGCTGGTGGAATACCCACAAGTTCAAACTCTCCCAAAAGTTTGTTGTCAGATGCCATTTCACGCTCACCTTGGAGCACCTTAATACCGACCTGTGTCTGGTTATCAGCCGCTGTAGAGAAGACCTGAAGACAAAGGAGCAACAGCAAAATATATAAATTAAGTTGCCACCACTGAAGAGTTCTTTAAAAGAGCACTATAATGGAAATGTTAGCTCAAAATTAGATGCCAATAAAAACCCACTTCTCATTATTCTACACTCTCCCCCAGCACAGACCGGGAAGAAGATAGAAGTATATTTTTGTTCTACTCAGGTTAATATCCATCACATGTCCACCGAACTTGGAATAACTACTGCCCTTTGCAGGAAAATTCAAGGGTAATTCTGAAAATCTATTTTTCCAAAAGTTCATATTTTTTAAGTGCTATCCTACATCATGGGCATCTTAAGTTCTTGACACTGAGAAATCAGCAATATATATATAACACAAGTTTCTTACCTGACTCTTCTTAGTAGGAATTGTGGTGTTTCTGTTAATCAACCTTGTGAATATCCCACCAAGAGTCTCAATACCAAGTGATAGAGGAGTGACATCCAGAAGGAGCAACTCTTTGACATCTCCACGAAGAATGCCTCCCTGAATAGCAGCTCCCATAGCAACTGCCTCATCTGGGTTTACTCCTTTGCTTGGGCTCTTTCCAAAGATGTCTGACACTACCTGTTGAACCTTGGGAACGCGTGTCATCCCTCCAACAAGAAGAACCTCATCAACATCCTTGATGGATATGCCAGCATCCTTCAAACAGTTCTTACATGGATCCCGGGTCCTCTCAATCAAGTTATTCACCAAAGTTTCAAATTTGGATCTAGTTAGGGTGATATTCAAGTGCTTTGCACCTGATGCATCAGCTGTGATAAATGGCAGATTGATTTCAGTCTGGGTCGTTGATGACAGCTCAATCTTAGCCTTCTCTGCTGCTTCACGAAGCCTCTGCAAAGCTAGCCTGTCCTTTGTGAGATCAATGCTGTCAGTTCTCCTGAATTCACTAACTAGGTACTCTAACAGAACATTATCAAAGTCCTCCCCACCTAAGAATGTGTCACCATTTGTTGCTTTCACCTAAAAAAAAATAACCATTCATTAGATTGATTACCATACTAAGAGAACTACAAAGTCATGCGAAATAGTGAACAACCATTCTCATACCTCAAAAACACCATTAGAGATCTCCAAAATTGAAACATCAAATGTCCCACCTCCAAGATCAAAAACTGCAATTAGACCTTCCCTGTTGTTCATGCCGTAGGACAGTGCAGCAGCAGTGGGCTCATTGATAATTCTCTGAACATCAAGGCCAGAAATTCTCCCAGCATCCTTTGTGGCTTGCCTTTGAGCATCATTGAAATAAGCTGGCACAGTGATCACAGCCTTTGTAACAGTCTTTCCAAGGTAAGACTCTGCAGTTTCTTTCATCTTGTTCAAAACGAAGGCACCAATCTGGCTAGGAGAAAACTGCTGTCCATTGGCCTCAACCCACGCATCTCCATTTCCAGCCTTTACTATCTTATATGGAACCATTTTCATCTCTTTCTGAGTTTGAGGATCATCAAACCTCCTACCAATTAGACGCTTAGTTCCAAAAATCGTATTGGTTGGATTGGTCACAGCTTGACGTTTTGCTGGAGTACCAACAAGAAGCTCGCCTTTATTAGTGAAGGCAACCACTGAAGGAGTGGTCCTAGATCCTTCAGAATTTTCAATGACTTTGGGATTCTGCAGACGATTTCAGAAACAAGTATAAATACCATTAGAACACAAAATTTAACTAAAAACATATGCATATCCGATCATAAAATCAACCATTTTTACCTTCCCCTCCATGACAGCAACGCATGAATTGGTGGTACCCAAATCAATACCAATAACATCGCTGGCGACAGGTTTTGAACTACATACACAAGAAAGCATCCAACTTTCAGCAATCACATCACATATTCCAGGCACATACAGAATCAAACCACAAACACCACATTACCTGAAAGCTCTCGACAAACTTGCCCACTCATGACCAAGATTAGAAGGCGTCCATGATGGTTTCACATTAACAGTCAACTGCATGATACAAAAAAAAAAAAAAAAAACTTCAGGTAACTTATCCATGGAGCAACAACATATCATTGAAAACATTTCCAAAAATTAAAGAACTCATTTTGAACACCTAACAAAACCCATAAAGCAAAGTCTTTTTCAACCCTAACGATGCATACTTCAACAAACAGTATTAAAATCAAAATTTCAAGATCAATTTCAATAAAGAAAAAAGAATAAATACCCAATTCATGTCACGAACCCGCCATCATTTCCATCACAAAAATTTCTCATCTTTTACATAAAACCACAATCAAATCCATAGCTCAAAAACGACCTCGTTAACCCATAAAGAAAAATTAAAGACCCATAAAAAGAAAATCAAACAGATCGATCACGATCTAGAATTGAAAGAGATAAATAAAAAAGGAAACGTACGCATTTGTACGCACAGACAGGAGCCGAGACGACATCACGGCGTCTGAAACTACGGAGAAGAGCAGCGGTGGCCATCGGCGGTGGATCTCAATAGATTGTTTCAGAGCTTAGAAACAGAACAGAGAGAATAGCAGAGATGAAGAGTGGGTTTTATTGGTAAGGGTTTAGGGTTTTAGGGTTTTTGAGGGGCTGCGTGTGCGTTTGCGTAAGTGGCCGAAAGGAGCTTTCGTGTAGGAGATAGAAGATTCTAGACCGGAACTTCTGGTTTTTTATTCAGAAGTCAAACGATGCCGTTTAAGCGGGCTAAGTTGAAATTTTTTCTTGGGCTTTAGGTTGGAATTGGAGTAGATGTTGCGCCACGTTGGTCCACAAATTTTTTTTTTTTTTAATTAAGGACATTAATTAATAGATTGCTAGATGCATCCAATGGTTTAATACTTCAATTTAATAGTCAAACTTTTTTTGACCCAGTATTTTGGGAGAGAGGTAGTTTTTTTTTTTTTTTACAATTATGAGTATGCTAATAGGTAGAAGGATATATCTATCTAATTCAAGCGAGCTACACACTTACTAGCCGATGAAATATAATAAATTTAAAAAAAAAATTAAAATGGTATATAATTTAAGTGGATTATCACACTCATTAGTTGATGACATATAATAAATTTCAAACAAAAATTAAAAATATTATTTAATTCAAACGAACTATCACGCTCATTAATCGATGAAATACAGTGAATTTAAAAAAATAAAAAATAATATAAAAATAATAAATTATTTAAATGTGAGCTAAAAACCTTGATCTCCCATTTTTGTAAGATAACAGTCTCACCTCCTCACCTACTCAAGTGAAGTTGGAGAGAGATAATTTCATTATTTGAAAAAAAAAAAACACTTTGAATTTGCATTTTATCATTTTTATAAGCCTATCTTTATTTATATTAATATTTAATATATCAAAATAAAAGCATTATATCCCATAGTAGAAAATAGAAAATTTTAAATTTTATCATTAAAGTATTACTACAGTGGATGAGTCTCTCTTTTGGTTTTATATTTCCTATTTGTTTTTTAAAATTATTATAATTTAAATAAAATGATGATATGTAAAAGTAGTGAGCTATTAAAATGATGATTTGTGAATTTTTATAATTTTTAAATATTGAAATATAAAAATATATTTTTTATATTGTTATACTTTTTATTTAGCATATTCATAAAAAATGTTAACAAGTCAAATAAATAAATTTTTATATGTACTTTTATATTTGATCATGAAAAAGAATATGAAAGGACGTGAACACTTATCCAATTTTTTTTTTTTTATTTTCTCTTTCAGTGAATAATGTCGTTTTATGTTTATACAGTGATATCATCTTTATAGGGGTGATTGCTGGTTTTTAACCAGCATTCATCCCCTATTTTCTTCTATTTTCTTTTCTAGTTTCATATCAAATAATAATAGGTATAGATAGTGTTAGATAGTCGTATTGTTTATGTGTGGTTTGTTCCACTTTTTGTGTACAAGGCCAGACAAATCTGCTTCGCCCGGATTTTGCTCATTTTGGATTGTGAGATGGTTGACGTTTTTAGAACTCTCTCGAATATGCTCCATAGGCGGAGGTTGTATTCTCCAATGATGTTTAAAATTTAGTGTTCTTTGACAATAAAATTTTCTAGCTTTAAGTTATTTCTCATTTATCTGGACATATTCATCATTGTCAGTCCAAGATATATTCAGTTAAACTAAGTATGGATTGATGAAAAGCCCCAAGTTGTTACTGCCATTGCTCTTAGAAGACTGTATTTGTGTTTTCCTCACCACATTAGGATTTTCCTCATTTTGAAAAACAATAGTGCTGAGTCTGCCCCTTGTTTAGGGCTTTATTTTCTAATCTTCTTTGTTAAAGCCTTTGTTTAGTGTTGGTTTCCTCAGTGTAATGTCTGCTTATATATACTGATTGTTAATTTATGATATCCTATTGTTGTTCGAAAAAAACAGAAAAGAACATTTAAAGATAATTTAAATTTGAAAAATTTATAAGTCTTACAAATTCATGAAAAATAAAAAAATACAAAAAATACCAAATTTGGTAAAAGTATTAATTTTTGTATTTTATGTTTTTACAAGACATAAAAACAAAAATAATAAATTGAGGAATATGGAGCCAACCCAGCGGTGTTGATATGCACCCATAGCTAAGCGAATGGATCAGGCCTAGATGATAGGAAACCCACCAAGCCCGGTCGCTTTACCGGTGAATACAGATGCAACCACCACAAACAAAACGCTGAGGCGGATTATTCAAAGTGGCTCAACTGAATTAACAGCATTGTGTTTGTTTCATTGCTTTCCAAATTCCAATTTTTGTGCGTGTTGTGTTCTTCAATTCAATCGATCTGAAAAAGAAAATGGAACAGACCCTTTTGAATCCATCAATCTCTTCTTCAATTTCAGTACCAAAATCTTTCAATTCATCTTGTTGCCATTATAAACACGTAATGGTTCCTTCAAGAATTCAATGCCAACAACAGTCTACTTCCAATTCACCCACCAGCACCACCATTACTAATCCCAAGAAAAAGGGTACCAAAACGATGGGACCATATACCGGAAGAGACCCAGATGCCAAGAAACCAGAATGGTTACGACAAAGAGCTCCACAAGGTGAGAGATTTCAAGAAGTGAAACATTCGCTTTCTAGCTTGAAATTGAACACTGTTTGTGAAGAAGCTCAATGTCCTAATATTGGTGAGTGTTGGAATGGAGGTGGTGATGGTATTGCTACTGCTACTATTATGCTTCTTGGTGATACTTGTACTCGTGGCTGTAGATTTTGTGCTGTTAAAACTAGTCGAAATCCTGCTCCTCCTGATCCTCTTGAGCCTCAAAATACTGCTTTGGCTATTGCTAGTTGGGGGTAAAATTCTTATGCTTTTTTCTGATTTTTGATTCCCACGCTTATTGACCGTTTCAAACTAATCTAAAGATCGTTCCTTTAGTCTCTTGCTTGCTAATTAATCCTGAAAGTGATATTAAACTTTACAAAATAACTACTTGTGACTGCTATGATATGTTGATTCGTTGACATATCTTTTGTTAATTGCATATTTGATCTCTGTACATATCGACTGATATTATTTTTCTGTGTCTTATTCAGTGTAGACTACATTGTTCTGACAAGCGTAGATCGTGATGATCTCCCTGATGGTGGAAGTGGGCATTTTGCTGAGACTGTTCAAGCTATGAAGGTGTGAATGTCTATTATGTGGTTCTTGCTGAGATTCTTGCTCCCGTGTTGTTACGGGTAGTTAGTTACTCTTGCAAGTCAGGTTAGAACATGACTGACAGATTTGACTACTCTTGCAGAAACTTAAACCCGAGATTATGGTAGAGTGTTTAACCTCTGATTTTCGTGGTGACTTAAAGGCTGTAGAAACCTTGGTACATTCAGGATTAGATGTGTTTGCCCACAATATTGAGACTGTGAAACGGCTTCAACGAATTGTTAGAGACCCTCGAGCTGGGTGAGTAGCATTCTGATGGTTGGAACATTGGTCGAAAATTCACTTATTTTAGATTATGCCAAATGCTTGTTCTGTTGAGGCTTTACCAACTAGGTGAACCATGATAGGAAAATTGAAGGCTGTTTCTCAGTACTTCAAAAGTTATCCTAGATTCTTTAAAAATTAGGTCAATCTGAACAAAAACTTGCCTGGTTATGCATTGGGCAATGTACAAAAGTAGACATTAGGTAGAATGCATGTTGTATTTGTTTTAGTTACAAAAAGTTAGCATGTTATATTTATAGTTCATTAGAAACAAGAAAATTGCATCAATAGAGCAATTATTGAAGTAGGTACATTTGCAGGTAACAATCAATTTTCAATTTTCTTATGATAAATTGCTTACAGGTTCTATAACTGGTGATTCTAATTTGTATTTGAATGATGCAGGTATGAACAGAGTTTATCAGTTTTGAAACATGCAAAGCAGAGCAAGGAAGGAATGATAACAAAATCTTCTATTATGTTGGGTCTAGGAGAAACTGATGATGAGTTGAAAGAAGCTATGGCTGATTTAAGGGCAATAGATATTGATATTTTGACACTTGGGCAATATTTACAGGTGCCATATTATAATAAATCATTTTCGTCATTTAGGTTCAGTACTTCATGTGCAATATTATGAGGCTTTAGATAATCAATTTGCTCAAAGCATGCCGAAAATAGTTACCTAGTTCTTTTGTGGATCCCAGTCTTACTGCAGTTTTAAAATTGGCCATTGGTGCTGCTGCGTCCATTGTGATTCTGCTATTGCCAAACCACAGTTTGAACTTGATGGTTATTAGTGAACCGCGCAACCATAGGTTGAACTTAATGGTTGTTGATGACCTGTGCAGATGTTCATTATTTTTTTACTTTTTCAATTATGTTTATATGATCAAATTGACTCTTTGACCATTATTAATATAAAAGTGGTTATGCGTTGCAGCCAACTCCATTACACCTGACTGTCAAAGAGTACGTTACACCAGAGAAATTTGATTTCTGGAAGGCATATGGAGAGTCTATTGGATTTCGATATGTAGCCAGTGGTCCTCTGGTAAGCTTTACTTTGAATGAACATGTAGTGCATGCAAATTCTTAAGAGAATAGGCAGTCATATATGCTCCTCTTGGAGTTCATATGCGCTCCAAATTTAAGTTGTTATGAGTTTGGGACTGAAGTATTTTGGACCCTGTTGGTGTTACCACAAAATAACCAAGGAAATGTGAAGACCATGATCATTTTAAGGAAATATGTTCTAATGGAGCTCGTGCTCATTTAGCTGAGCTTTACAAAATGAATTTCAATAAGTCAAAGTTTATGGAGAACTCAGTGTGTTGATCTCTTTATGAATATTTCCTTTCAGGTTCGATCCTCTTATAGGGCAGGAGAGCTGTTTGTTAAGACAATGGTGAGAGAAAGTTCCAAGTCCAACGGCACTGCTGCCGAATCCTTGTAGTACTTTGACAATGGCTTTACGCTTCAGCTTCCGCTTGGACTCTAAGCCAGCAAAGCGACAATTTTATGTTCCTATTATAATATCTAAATTGTCAGGCATAGCACGATAAATTTTGTAATTTCACAAAAATTTTAGTATTTGAATCAAGTCTTTATTTTGTTACTGGGATATATAGAGCTGTTTCATTAAAATTTGTTGATAGAAGTGGGTCATTTGCACTGGTCAGAAAAAAAAAAGCCTTCTTTATTCTTTCAGTACAAGGCAACAAGTTTCTCATGCTTCTTGTGCTCAAAGCTATGATGATTTTTTTGCACTCATCACTTCCTACTTTTGTACAGAAATTGCATAATTGATCATCTACCGAAGATTAATGTAACGATAAATCCAATCAACCTTTTGGATTGTAGATGAACAGAAGGACCAACTAATTCTCAAAACAGCTTCTAATGGGTTGACACATAACCACCTAACTGTCCTATCAGGAAAATGGAACAGAGAATTGATAGCTTGATACAATCTGATACATCATCAAGCTACAAGATGACTAGAATATTGCAACCTTTGAGTTGCAATAAAATCCATAAAGCAAATGATTTCATCCACCTAGTCAAAATGGAATATCATTCCAACTAGATTAATCAAGTGCTTTGACACAAAGAAAAGAATAAAAGAAAATCAATAAACATACTCCCCACAGCAGAAAAATGGGTTTGATGCAAGTGAAAGCACCATTCAGCTGAAGTTTTCAATTGCATGATCATGAACTGAAAAATTGTTTGATTGGGACTGGTGGTTCAGAAAATAGGTCTCATATGTTAGAATGGTTGTGCAAGACCTAAGGTCTATTGTAGCCTATTAAACTATCATTTGAAAACATGCTAGTAATCAATCAATGTGTAATAAAAGAAGGAATAATTACAAATTTGGTATCCCAATTTTTATAATTTTCTATTTGAGTGTCTGAATTTTTTTTTTTTTACAATCAAATGTCTGAACTTTAGAAGAACATACCAATGTACCCAGCAGATTTAATGTTGACTGAGTGCTGAGTCAAATCAAATATAACCCACTTTATGACCCACTTTTATCCCAGAACCTTATTAAAGATTATAAATTGATAAAAATAACCTCAACATTAATTTATGCCACAGACATTGAAGGTAACTGAATAAAGATAATTGTGTTCTTTAAATAATGCAACACCCGTGGCAAATGACATGATTAATGACTGAGATAAAAGTAGATCTCGTTTGATCTGACTGAGCACCCAGTCAACATTAAATCGGCTGAAAACACTACATTAGTACGTTTTTCTAAAATTCAGACACTTGATTGCAAAAAAAAAAAAAAATCAGACATTCAAATAAAAAAATCACAAAAATTAAGACGCCAAATTTGTAATTTTTCCAATAAAAGAACTACTAAAAATTGAAACACCATAGAAGCAAATATTAACAAACACAATTTAGATGAAATCATGAAAAAATAAAATTAACATTTTAATGTGTAAAGTATATATTCAGAAAGGTTCATGTTACAATCTGTACAAAAAAATAAAAAAATAAAAAATTACAAAGCAGCAAAAGGAATGACAATTTCTGAGGCAGGGCTTATGATTTATTGGCAATTGCATATCTTTGAGAAGGTATGCATCATTCAAGAACCAGTCAAACATTAATTGATTACAAAAAAAAAAAAAAAACAAAAACAAAGATTCAGAGGCAGAGATGAGAAGTTTCATCTAGTCTTGTAGATACAGGATGGGGTTTGCAAGTGGTGATAAATCAAATCAATATATAAAACCTGAATTGCTCGGATATCATCAGACTTCTTTTATTTCTCCCTCAAATGCGAAGGTAACCCCCTCTTTGTTCATCTTCTCGGGTTCGCCTGAGAAATGATTTCCTGTTGAGAGACCAACTTCTTTTTATAGCCCTGCTCCTCCGCCAAGCAGCAATACGAGCATAAAGTGAAGGGAAAAGGAAGCATAGCAGCAGGAGAATTATTGTTACCAGACAGAGAAACATTACATTACGGAAACCCTCTTCCAAATCTGGGTCCCTTTGCCCTGTCCATGGAACTCCTCCCACATTCATGCCAAACACTATTTAAGAGAGTCCAAAAAGCGTGATTGGTATAAGGTACTTCTCATAATCAGGCTTGGCAAATTTTATTTAACTACTGTATGTAACTGTAGAGAGAATAAGGATTTACCTCCTGTAATTATCGACAATGGAAGGAATATAATTGACAAAAATGAAAGATAATACAGTTTCCTGTTTATTTGCTCAGATTGCCAGCTATCTAGACCTGCTTGAATCGCCGTGACACGATTTGCAATAAACCCCACACTCTCTTTTAGTCTCCTCAGTCTTCCAATTAACTCTTCTAAGGAGTTAATATCTTCAATGGCAAACCAGCTTTTTGACAAACATTTTTCTTTTACTCGTGGAAACACTTGCTCCCCATGTGCAATCACCTAAGTTAAATTTAAAAAACACTAGGTTTTAGCATTAGGTTCAAATTGTGTATGCATATATATATATAACCTATTCTTGTTCCTACAAGTCACCAAAAAGAGAAAAGGAAAAAACAAAAATATAGGAATACATCCAATATGCAGAGCAGGCACAATGCCATTGGTAGAAGTTAAGCAGGCTTCAGATGATATGGATACTCTTTAAAGAATTAAATATGCTTTCTGCTGGTCTGTTTTTGAAATTTAAACTTGCAGACTCACTATTCAGAAGCCAAATTGTGGTTTGATCACACAAACAACTAAATCTACAAAAACTCCTCCTATCTTATGATCCTAGTCAGGGGTAAGATCAAAATGGACACAGAATCTACCTGTAGCAGACGCTGCAGATTAAGATGCATTTTAGGGAATCTTCTTTCATCCAGCATTTGTTTCTTCAGAGCAAAGCCACCTGCAATATGCAATATAAAAAATGCTTAACTTCATTCCTGGAGTTCAAATAAAACATGCAAATACAAACAATGAGCAACATGAACTTGAGAGAGAGAGAGAGACCTTATGCTAAGATCAAAACATAAAACTAACCATCAAGCCTTGTTCATGTTCCAAGAAATGTATCAAAATACTCATGTTTACATAATTGATATCAAGATGCTAATATTAAAAGCAACAAACCACCAGCCAAATTATTCTTCAATTCAAATTCAGTTGGCATGACAGCTTGATAGGAATTTCCTTCCGCTAACACACATAAGTCAGTAAAGCCATCATCCCACAATAGCTTTTAACCTTCCAAGATAGTGCAATATTGCTAGTAGTCTTAGTACAACTATAGTGAAACTAATGATTTTTTTTTTTTGGTTATATTGGTAAAGGCAATAAATCCATCTGACTTGGGAGGGTAGAACCTGCATTAGATTCTTAATTTCAATTCAAACATGGGTTTAAATCTTGTGGCGTATAGACTGTTTACATTATTTGCATATTATAATAAACACATGGGCAAAAGCTCAGAGAAAACTATGAATATGACCCAAACAGAAGCTTCACATAGGCACAACCATAGCCACAGGTTTATATCAAAAAAATAATAATAAATTAAGTCTTATCATAGACAAATAAGGGTTTTCTTTTTTTTTTTCCTCTCTCTCTCATCATTTGATCATTTAAATTAATGTAACACGATAAAAAAAATAATTGCACTTTTATTAAAGTATGTTCCTGCGATAGAGTTTCCTCAATGTTGAATGCTTTGCTACACATACAGTTTGTTGTTATGTTATGTCTATATTTTAAATTTGCACAAAATACCACCAACCTCCATTGAAAGAGATTTGCAATTAGAAGGTGTCATAATATTTATCCAAATATTTATATTTTTTGAAGTTTTCAGAAATCTGTCAACTTAAAGGATAACTTCAATTATAGCAGTTGTTAAAGTACCAGCTGCAATATTTCAGATGAGATGCAGTTACGTTCATGGTTCCTTTTCTAATATTCAAATATGAAGCAACAATATTAAAGTTTGTACTACATCTAGTTTTATGAGTTATAGCAGTTATCAGTAAAAATAACTGAAGATAGGAGGCTATATTTCTGCAAAACAATAATAACATGTCCAACTCTAATAAGGATGCGTACAGAAAACAGCAAAATATGGGAAAATTAGACTTTACCTTTGTCAAGTTCAATCTCCACAGAGTCCAGCTCAATCTCGAGTTTTGTCACTATATCTTGAAGGTGATCAACATGGGTGTCAACAATGTGAACAACAAGATTTGAGACAGATTTTGGAACAGGATTATCGGCTTCCTCAGAGTGATTCATCGTTAATAAGAACTCAAGAACATGCTCCTTAATCACAATCCCACTTGGTTCTTTGTGCTCCTCTCCATGGTAAGAGGGATTCTCCACACTGGGAATCTCTGAGAGTAGAGATTGGCCCATTGGTGAGAAACCCAATCTTGGAACACGGCCTAATGACACAGTAATTACTGAATTCTCAGTAACTCTAGCAGCTAGTCTGAATGTGTAATCACTAGAAGGAGGACCAGGAGAATTAACTCTAAACACAAGTGCTCCATCGACAAAACTGCAATAGGGTCCATTACTAACTAGTGTCAGAATGTCTTGGAGTTTCAAAGGAGGGCAAAGAACATCAATGAGGCATTGTGCAGATAGCGAAAGCTTCTGGTTACTTTTTGGAAGTTCTACATGGTACCAGCAGAATTCATTTCCTCTGCCTTCTGCAAGGTCCCATTCTTTGTTGTAATAATTTCCATTGCCATCAAATATATAGGCTTTCAGTCTAGCCATACCTGGGAAACGGGATCGATAGAAAGGTCTACCAATAAGAGGAGTATCACCAGATGCATCTCTATCCATCTCGTCAGCCTCCCCATTTCCCATTGGCCCTACCCTAGCTAGATCCATATTTTCTGCAGTCTTATTTTCTTTCTATAATCCAATCTGAACTTAACTTTGCAAGCAAATCATAAATCAATTTGAGTTCAGGAACTTCTGCACAAAAATTCCTTCCTATTCAATCACAAACCATATATGCAGATAACAATGAACCAAATAAGATTGAAAATGCCAGAAAACAACGCAGAACCAGAATCACTAATCCAAGAAAAGACCAAAATCAGAATTGTTCACCAAATTTGCAACAAACCCAATAACCCTCTTTCAAAATCTCCCATAATTCACAATTCATCAATCCCTGAAATAGTGAAATGAAATAAATATAAATTAAAAATATATAATTCCTGAATTAAACACATTAACCATACAAGCAATGCAAAGAAAAAAAAACAACAAAAACAACAATATATAAACAAATAAAAGCTCAAGAACCAAATGCTTTACCTGAATGAAAAAAATTTGCAAGCAAACAACCAGAACAAGAGAAACCCAGATCAAGAAATTAACCAAAACCACCAAAGATCACAAATTGAACAAAACCCAGATTTCGTTTTGTGGCATATGTTGAAAAAGACTGGTGGGTTAGCGACCGGACAAGATTGAAACTTTCAAAAAACAATATAAAAACGGGCAACTTTTGCAAAAGAAATATTAAATCCTCCTCAGAAAACAACGATGGCATACCAAAGACAACGTGCTTTGAAGGTTCTAAGAAACTTCCCATTCAAATTTTATCCAACAAAAAAAGAAAAAACAACAATAATAGAAAATTTCAGAAATAGCAAATAGATAACATGGTCAGAACTCGGAAGGGTGTTTACCAAAAAAAAATAGTACTGGTTCACTTCACTTCATCATTAAAAAAAAAAAAAAAAACAGTTTTATTGTTTTAACCTTTGAATAATTATTTACTTAAAAAAAATAAATAAAACTGTGTTGCATGCGGGATAAAAGAACCATAAATTGGTAGTTGGAAAATCTTTCTTAGGAATCTCTAGCCATAAACACCAAAATGACTTTTAATTTACACTAAAATATAATTTACGGTTTCAATTTATTACTCGAATATTCTTTTTATATTTCTTTATATCTTATTTTATAATATTTAAATATTTATTACATTATATTTATATTAATATACTTTCAATAAATTCATCCACTAATGGTATATTTTAGTACTTATTAAATAATGTTAAACATTAATTAATTTTGGACTAATTTATTAAAAAAAATTGTCTATGAGAAATTGAACTATATTAAATACCTTAAAATGTTATGAATAGAATTTGAAAATAAAAAAATCATTTTGCGTATGTAAATAGGGCCAGCATAGTTTTGCCTTGACTCTGTTTACTAGCAGTAAAATGGTGTTGGATTTAAGTATGGGTTAGAGCATAAAAACTCTTTTTTTTGTCACTAAAATGATGTTGGATTGGAAATACCTTTAGTTTTGTGATCCTGTGTGAATCCAAATGATTTAATAAGTTAAAATATATTTTATATATTTGTTTGCCTCTGGCCCTTTTTTGTGATTTTATGAGCGTGTCAGGAATGTGAGGTATACCAATCAAGAACCTCTGACTCTCAACCAAACAATTATGCATAGATTAAGAGACCTAAACTACTAGGTTCTTAAAACAACTGTAGGAATTTAGATATTTTAATACTAAAAATGCTTAATTGAAAGTAAAAGCAGAGACTGCATTGAAAATAAAAATATTCACAGAGAATTTAAACTGGAAAACAAAAAATTTCATTGATTTGTCTAGAACAACACTTTCAATGAAATTAGAAAATACAAGAAAAACTAAAAAGAAAAGCTAAATCGATTGATTGTTAATTGTTAATTGAAATTGAAATTGAAAAATAAAAGGAAATTTTGAGTTGATTGTTGTTCAGTGTTCCTAAGTCTATATAGTTGTTGAGTGATTGTGTGTAGAGTTTGATGTTCGGTTTTTCATTCCCATAGAACCTCTTTTATCCCTTCTTCGTAACTGCACTTTTCACGTTCCTCACTTTTTGTTGAATTCTATCTCTTAGTAACCACCAACTTAATTAATTAATTTACTAATTTGGATGATGGACTTTATCAAAATTTTAGATTTTGTACATATAATTACCGCCCTGCATATATATGGCTTGTGAAAGCCTATTTATATACATAATAGTGCTGCTCCTAATGTCAATATGGTGATTCTTAAAATTTTATTTTTCATCTTTATAAAGATCCTTTGTATTGAAAAAAAAAAGAGAATCATTGCAGAGACCCCTACCTATGGAGAGAACCATTGTAGAGGATCACTATTTTAAAGAGAACTTTTTCTTAAGAGAACCTTAAGAAAATTCTTTTCTGGAACCTTCTTTGATTCTCTTTGATGCTCCCTAGTTTCCTCGGTTCAAAGCACTGATTGGAGATTCTCTAAATTTCCTTACACAACATCAGTTGATGTAACAACAAATAACATAAATGATAAAAATGGCCAATAGGCCAACCTTATATAGTTAAAAACCTATAAAATATATACATGAAAAAGGTCTTAGGGCCTATCTATAGGAAGAACTTTTGCATAGTTGTAGTTCGGCTATACATCTTATACATTAGTTCTCCTTATGGCCATGACGACGACCTTACATCAAAATTTTTATTTTTTCATTATTTCCCACATAGTGAGAAAAATACTGCCCATTGATGCTCTTTGTGTGTAATTCTCCATCCAAGCTTGATATGCAGTATATGATGCCCTCCAAAACTATATGAATTTTGAAAGATCTCTCCTAATTAGGAGACCATTTTTCATATTCTTTATTTGTAGCACCAATAGGTAGGATCACCTTCCATACTATGTTCCCTTCAAATCTTTTTTCTCTCACTTCTTTCTCTACCCTGAATCTCCTCCCTACGGATCTTTGCCTTTGGAGTCTCCTCTTTTAAGTTCGGGTCAGAGTCGGAGGGAACTTCTTATGTTGAACCCTGTGCAATTCGTTCTATGGAGCCACCTTTGAGGGAACCACAAAACTTGATCCCCTTTTTTGAAACTGTTTCACTGGAATTGCTTGAACTCTACTAGAACTATCTTGATTTAAGGATCCCTCTACTCTCACTGGAACTTCTAACTTTCTAATCCATACATTTTTGAAAAATGGTTTTCTCCTTCTTTTTATTTCTTCATAGACCCTCCTTTTGTAATTAAGCTCCACTTCCTTTAACATTCTTTTCACTGGTTACTGAAAGTGTTGATTTTCTGGTTGAGTTTGGTTCTTGGGAATATATGGTTGGAATGATAGGTTCCCTATTTGATTTCCTCTGGAACCTTCAAGAACCATGCCCCCCGAGCCTCCTGTAGGATAAGGCACTCCTGTATTAGTGCCTTATACACTCTAGGATGAGAAAATGGTTTAATGAAATTATTAAATTAACGAGGAGGTACTGGCCTATTAGGACTTCCCTTAACAGAATCAGTTTTCTCTTCTTTTTTGTGTGGTAGGAAGTATTTCTTTGGAACTGTTGGAGGGCGACTGGAATCTCCAGTTTCTTGAACAGACTGACCTTTAGGTTCTCCCAAATTTTGCTTCACAAGAGGCCTAGGATTATGGGGACTTAGCTAGCTCTGAGTAATTACTTGGCGCCCCATTAATTCAACCATGTTGATCATTATCTCAAAGAATTTAGATTAGCTTTCTTTTATCTTCTTACTTTGCTTTTGCACTTCATCTGCAAGCAACTTTAAATCAGCCACTAAAATAAAATCATGAAAATTATTATTACCTAAGTTATTAACATGCTCTTCTATTGGATTGTTTGCAATCGCTTTTTTAAAGTTCTCCACTATATAGGGAACAAAGCCATCTGGCCCTACTGTTGTAGGTGCCTGCTCCTAATCCTGAGACCCGACATTATCTTTCTCCATAAAACTCCTAGTTCATGACATTTTTAGCAGTGTCCCACTGAGCATGCCAAAATCTATTTGCCTCTGGCCCTTTTCTGTGATTTTACGAGCGTGTCATATGTGTGAGGTACACCAATCGAGAACCTCTAACTTCTAACTAAATGATTGTGCATAGATTAAGGGATCTAAACTACTGGGTTCTTAAAACAGCTGTAGGGAATTAGCTATTTTAATATTGAAAATATTGAAAGTAAAAGTATATACTGCATTGAAAAAGAAAATATTCTTAGAGAACTTAAATTGAAAAACAAGAAACTTCATTGATTGTTGTCTGGAATAACAAGAACTTTCAATGAAATTGAAAAATACAAAAAAACTAAAAAGAAAAGCTAAATCGATTGATTGTTAATTGAAATTGAAATTGAAAAACAAAGGAAATTTTGAGTTGATTGTTTTTCTGTGTTATTGAGTCTGTGTTGTTGAGTGATTGTGTATAGAGTTTGATGTTCGTTCTTCATTCCCAGAGAACCTCTTTTATCCCTTCTTCGTAACTGCTATTTTCCACATTTCCCACTTCTTGTTGAATTCTATCTCTTAGCAACCGCTAACTTAATTAATTAATTTACTAATTTGAATTATGGGCTTTATCAAAACTTTAGATTTGGTACAAACAATATCAATGATTAAAAAAAAGAGTTTAAAGATATAATTTTTTTTATACTTAGCTTATTGTATTTATAAATACAAATTAAACTTCAAAAATAAATTTCTGAGTATTTTTTAACTGTTTATGTTTTTAATAAAAATAAGTTAAATAAAATATTTTGATTTCAAGTGATATTAAGATTTAAGAGTTAAAAACAAACCTTGATGAATTTTGCTAAATCATCTCATATTTTGATGAGTTTTGACAAAATTTATAAGTCTAAAAATAAACATTAAATGCAATCAAGTATAAAATTATATCTAACAATACACAAACTGATATTAAAGATATAAATAAATATTAAATGTTCAAATACAAAATTCAACACAAACTCAAACATTACGATATAAAATTCAATCAATATAAATATTTTAAATAAAATTTAATTAAACTCATCAAATTCAGTATTACCCCCTACGAGTAGCTAAAATGATAGAATGTGTGAATATCCAATTAAGAAAAGCAAGATTTGAATCTCTCATCCTCTTATTTCTCCCTTGTTGGAAATTATCCATTTATGTAGTTGTTGAAAAAAAAATCAAAGTCATTATTTAATTGAAAAGTCTAGCTTTAGTAACTAAATTGAAATAATAAAACCTTATGTCATTGATAAACAAATTTATGTTTAAATGACATTATATACTTTGGTTAAAAAAATGACATTATATATATATATATATATATATATATATTTATCGACCAATAGGATTAAATATTTTAATCATATATTTTCTAGAAACTATTGAACAACCATGGATACAAAATGAGTAATAAATGCAAATTTATTCTTAAAGGCCATTATTTTTAACAAATTTTATATTTTGGTTTGGGGTGTGGGGATTTGAATCCCTATCTCTACATGTGCCACATTTTTTATACAAGATGGAGAACCATCTTGGTCAAAGTGGATTGGTAAGTTTATGTGGGATTATGAGACTATAAATGAAAAATAAAAACAATATATTGCCAATACTATCTATGGTTAACCTACCATAATTGTTGGCTTTAAATTTTATTTCAATTCACATCCATATTCATCGAAGAGTGTGAACCCACCTTCGTAAAATATATTTTTAATATATTTTTTTCTTTCTCCCTACACACATCCCCAAACTCTCCACTCAATTTATCCTTCTTCATGTAGATATCTTTTTGATGGAGCAGTGTCCATCTCAGCCCTCTGAAGGTCATTGACTCTAACACTTTTCCTAATTTTGGTTGATTGACATATACACTTGACTTGCCATTTTAAATAAGATGTTTAATCCTTAACTTTATTTGAAAATTTTAATTATAATTAATATGCAAAATTAGATGTGAATATGTATCAAGAAAATTGGAAATTTTAAAATCTCTAGAACAATACTAAATTTTGAAAATTTTTTAAAAAATTTAATACTGGTATTAAATTTAAAATTTTTTATACCGGTATTATTCTATTTTTCAGATCGGTTTAGTACAAAAATTCGATTCTTTCATAATGGATCAAGATTGTATGATTCAAAATAGGAATTCGGGAATTTATATTATACACTAATTTATATTTATTTATTACCAACAAATAAATTGTAAAAATTTGTGTATATTTATACTTTTGTCTAAACATATATTTAATACATATTTTCAACAACCGTGTGTATATATATATATATATAATAAGATTATGTTATATTTTAATTAATAAAAATAACCTAACATCTATTGTTTTTATTTATAAAATAACTAATTACTTTAATTAAATTGATGTAGAGTTGGGCAAAACTATATTGTTTTAGTTATCTATAAAATATGCCTATGTATAGGTCTATAATCGAGCCGAGTCAAATCGACACACTCCAGATTCGAGCTCGACTCTACTTTCAAACTTAAAGCTCGAACTTGATTGAGTTTTTTTTAAAACTCGAACTCAACTCGATTAAATAGTTGATATACTCGAACTTGACTCAATTAATTTAATAAAGTTTTAAAAATATATATTTTAAAATATTAAAACTCGACTTGAGTTTTAACTTGACTCAATTTGATAAGATATATTTATAATTATATTAAAATGAAAGGTAAAATGGTAAATATACAAAAGCTAGATTAAGCTCGCGAGCCTATCAAATCACATATTTATGATCTCAAACTCGACCCAAAAATCTACTTGAGTAGCTGGAGCTTGACTTGAGTAGCTGGAGCTTGACTTGAGAATAATTCATCAATTTCAAGTTTTTACCAAGTCGTTCTTGAGTAGCTCACGAGTCGGTTTAACTTTGTTACACCCCTATCTTAATATAGTTGTATACAATAAAAATAATAATTATAATAATATTATTTACCTCATAAAGAATTTTAAATAATGTCAATAAGATTAGATTATTCAACAACAATAATAATTAATAAGTTATTATATATAATAATATGTTTTAATTAACAAAAATGACATTTTTGTAATATAATTACTTAGTTTAATCAAAATAACGTAGTTTTAGTCAACTATATCATTTTGATTATCTATAATTATGGGTGTGCAAAAATCAAAACCGAACTAAATAACCAAATCAAATAAAATTCGATTCAATTTGAGCTTTTGAATATTTAAAAGTTCGGTTAAATCATAGAGAACTGCTTGAAAACCAAATAAATTAAATTATATATATATATAGTTTGATGGTAAGCATGTTGCTAAACTTAAAATATATCCTTGGTTTGAATTATGGATGTTGCTAAGTTTTTTTATTTTCTAGATAAACTAAAATCAAGATGTGAATTAAAATTGTCTTATTATCTTTTTTCCACGACTTATAGAATATCACATAAACGAATTTTATTTAAACACCTATAATAATAATTTAAAAATTAAATTTTTAGTCTAGACCAGGTCGGCATCCCACAACTGTTGGCACATAGTAGACAATGTTTTACAACTCACAACCCTTGATGTGTATGACAATGACCTAAAGAGCTTAATCTAAAGGTCGAAAAGGTATAGCTGACTTGACTTGCTGCAAGCAAAGAATGATGAACGAGAGCAATACAGTCTGGATAATCACGTGATGATGATGATGGATATGGATAGATAGAGTAATGAAGTGGAATCTCTTTGTAGATTCTACATCTTCAAGAATCCTTAAAACTTTCTCTATCTTATAAATAAGTTATGTAATTTTTATAATATTATAATTCTTTATGATTTAAATTTTTTACTTCTATCAAATAAAAATTTAAGCACAATAAGTCTCTTGTTTTTGTTAAAAAAAGTAAAAATTTAAGTGTGTGTGCCATATTCAACTAAAACTAAAATAAAAACTTCTCTTTTTATCATCACCGAAAGATAGAGAAATCATTTGATGTTAAAACTTAGAGTGATCTATACTTTCAGTATCTAACTTGTTATCCATTTTTTATTATCATTCCAAAAAATTAATTAGGCATACAAAAATCTCTAGCTTTTAATTTCAGTAATAATGATCTTCTATTCATCGATTTTTGATGAAATTAACACCGGAATACTGAAGTGGGCAAATAAAGGAATAATGATGTGGTAAAATTATTTTCAATAATGAAACACAGATTACATAAGTTCCTGTCAAACTTTGTTGCATAAATAAAAAAATATACATGACATGCCCTCTAGTTTATTATTGAAAATAATTTTGCTATATAATTGTTATCTTATTTGTCCACGTTAATATTTCGGTATTGATTTCATCGAATATCGATAAATGAGAGATCATTTTTTGGAACAATGGTAGAAAAATGATAATAAATTAGGGACTGTAAGTGTAAATAATTATAAAACTTATCATAACAATTTATAAAATACTAAAATTATTAAGAAAAATCATACACGTCTAATAATAAAACGCTAACATTATAAAATATAAAATATTGATATGTATTTTTTTTTTCAAACTAATTGTAATAAATGACATTTTGAATTAGCAAAATTCTTAATGAAGCCCATTTCTCATATAGATGAAGAACCTTTTCTTTTTGGTTAATTGTTAGCATGTTAGAATAGAGAATACACAACCAATTAGGAAGTGATTAAATGGTCATTTTTTTAAATAATATTTTAAAGTGTAGAATTTAAATATTATCATTGTTAATTTATGAATTTTTTTTAATTTAATTTAAGAAGGGAGTGATCGAGTGGTTATTTCTCATTAAGAATATGTTGAAGTGTAGGATTCGAATTTTTACTGTTTATGTAATTTATTTCTACCTAATTTAAAAAAGAAGATTTGTAACCTATTGGATTTATAAAATCTATTTACACTAGCTAATTTAAAAGAAATAACTATTCTAACGTACAATTTATCAGTACCTATATAATATAGGTCTGAAAATTCAGATTTCATTTTCTAAAGAAAAAAGCTATAACGCTGTGTGACCAAATTAAGAGCTTGGAAGCAAATCAGATTGAAGTTTATATTTTGTAGCTGTATTATCTTGAAAGTGACACATATATATATATAGGTCTGAAAATTGAGATTTCATTTCTTAAAGAAAAAAGCTATAAAGTTGTGTGACCAAATTAAGAACTTGGATTTGCAAGTCAATTTGTTATTTTAAATCTTGTTCTTGCAGTTGACATTTAATGTATAGCTATTAGTTGAAATGGAAAAAAAATGAACAACATAGCCTAAACATATTATTGGAAAATATAATAAATGCTTTTGTGACCAAGTGTTAAAATCATGATCAATTTTTGCTCTCTTCTTCGATGCATTTAGATGGACTGGATGGAGAGACTTTTTAGAAGTTTATATTTTCTCTCTTAATATAAAATGTTTTAAAAAATTACTCTAAAAATTAAATTAATCTAAACACATATAAGTTAATTCCACCATCAACATAACTTATTTTTAATTTTTGCTCTA
>CATIWM010132401.1:0-12883 GCA_949671775.1 Mallotus repandus | reverse complement strand
CAGTAGTGATAGCATCACAGCTAGATGTCCCACAGGGAATATAGCTAATATCATCAAATCAACACTGTACGACCGAGTATAGTGTACTTTCAAATCAGCACTATACGTCCGAGTGTAGTGCATTTTCAAATCAACACTATATGACCGAGGATAGTGCACTTTCAAATCAGCACTATATGTCCGAGTGTAGTGTATTTTCAAATCAACATTATACGACCGAGTATAGTGTATTTTCAAATCAGCACTATGTGTCCGAGTGTAGTGCATTTTCAAATCAACACTATATGACCGAGTGTAGTGTACTTTCCAAATCAACACTATACAACCGAGTGTAGTGTACTTTCCAAATCAACACTATACGATCGAGTATAGTGTACTTTCTAAATTAACGCTATACGACTGAGTGTAGTGTCTTTTTTAATCAACGCTATACGACCGAGTATAGTGTATCTCAACACTATACGACCGAGTATAGTGTATCTCAACACTACACGACCGAGTGTAGTGTACTTTTCAATTTAACACTATACGACCGAGTGTAGTGTACTTTCCAATTCAACACTATACGTCCGAGTATAGTGTATTTTCAACTCAAAATTTGTGAGCAGTTATGGACTATAGCATCAAAAGTGAGCAACGAAAGGGTTGCAGCTAATCGCGAGCAATTATAGATTGCAGCAACATATAGCTCACATCATGGGACGATGAAAATAACGTTGCATGATTCAGTGTTATAGGCAAACGCTCTGTAACATGTCAGGTAAGTATCGTAACTCCTTACCCTTGAAATTGTGTGCTTATTTGCTTTGCCGCAATTCGTCAAGCAAACAGCGGCAAAGGGGGGCAACTGTAAGTACCCAATTTCGGGATGACTAGAGCATGGATACGATAGAGAACCCGATGATGAAAATAGACTGTGAAATTAGATTTATTGGATTTGATTTATTGGTTTAGAACTAAATTGTAAATTATTTTTAAAATTTATTGTAAATTTTATTTATTTAATTTTTTTTAATGAATTTTCAAAAAACTATAAAAAAAATAAAAGCAAAAAAAAGAAAAGTGGGCCGAAGTTGGCCATTTGGCCAACTTCGGCCAAATAAATTTCAATTGGCCACTCTTCCCTTTTTTTTTTTTGATTTCCAGTCGGAAATCTGTATTTCCGACGGGAAATATAGATTTTCGGTAGGAAATAGGCCACTTCCGCTTTTTTTTTTCTTTTCAAAAATTTATTTATTTATTTATTATTTATCATTAGATTTTAATTAGGTTGTTTTGATAAGTATTTTTATTTTATTAGATAAATGTGTGGATAAAATTTATTTTTTTAGATAAATAATAAAAATAATTTATTTTATTTGATTTTTATCTTGTAATCAGATTAGGGTTACAAGATGGTGTTTTTATAAATACGTGATTTTCTTTTCACGTGAGGCTAGGTTTTCTTTTCTTTTCTCTCTAATTTTTCTGATTCTTAGCCGTCAACCAAAACACACCCATTTTTCTTGATTTTTTTCACGTACTTTTTTCAAGTTTTAGCCGTGAATCAGATCCAAATAAATCAAAATCACAGACAAACACAATAAAAGCCATAGGCTTTCATTAATGGTAATCACCTTCTGAGGGGAATCAATACTGCATCGATCAAACTAGTTCTTTTTCTATTCCTTTTTCTTCTTTTTTTATTTAATTATTTTTATTCTATTTAATTTTGATTTGATTTGATTTAATTTTTATTTTTATCTTTTTATTTACTAATTCTTATTTATTTTTGTGTTTATGATTATGGATGGGGTGATTTGAATCCATGGTGGAGAACAAAACCTATGAAGATCCATGGAATGCCATGGATTAAATTTTGTATTTGAACGTAGTTTTAGGATTTTTTATTCATTCATTTTTGTAATTTTATTTTGTATTTTGTTTTTTTTGGGGTTGTAATTAATTTTAATTTTTGTTCTTAGTAGATCATTGTAATAGCCCCAATAGTTAGAATAGTGAAATTATGTATGTGGCATGTGTTTTTAATTGGTTAGTAAATTAGGATTTCATTTGGTAAATTCAATTAAAATTAATGTTGGCTTTAGATTAATTTTAGGTTGTATGTAATTAAAATTAGGGTTAGAAAAATCATATAATGTTTGTTTTTTATCTATTTTTTATTATTATTTGTATTTGGGCTTGTTTTTGTTTTTATTTGTTTTGGGGCCAGGCCCACGTGTAGATCTAACTCACTTAATGAATAGGCCTTTAAAATTAAATTTAGATTTAATTAATTTTAAAATTAATTTAGGCCCATTAGATTAATTTAGACTTTAGGCTCATTTTTAGTTAAATAAAATTAACTTAGACTTAGCTCAGCCCATTAATAAAGCTTTCTTCATAATTTATAGACTTACGATCATTTCATTTAATTAAAATTAATTAGAATTAAGCCCACTAATTTATTTCTTTTTCTTTTAAAATTTAATAGACTTAGGACCACTTTCTTAAAATTAAAATAAATAGATTTAGGCTCACTAATCATCAAAATGTAGGCCCATTTGTAGTTCCATTTTACTTGTAAATAAAATATGTAGATTTAGTTAACTTAAAATCAAATGTAGTTTAGATTTAGGGGTATTATGCTTTGAATGCATTTTGATGTGTTTTTTCATGGATTGGTTGCCTTAGGGTTAGATGGATGTTTAAATTAGGGTTTAATGAAATTGCATGTAATTAGGGAATAAAATAGTAATTACTAAAATAAATCTAAATGAACACAAGACTAAAAGAAGTTGGTATTCTGTATCCAGAACTCCTGATTGTGGTGCTAGCTTGTATTAGAGAATCGAGTTACCACCACTTTCAATTTGTCATAGTTATTACCCTGGGTGGCGACTCCTCATCTCCACGCCATGTCTTTGTGACAGTGGTTAGTGTGTTCCCTAGAGCCTTGAGCTCAAATAGTGTCGCGATTGCAATAAACTTGGGGGCGCACTAAACTCTGCCGTCTACACTCCCCTATCAATTCAGGCTTAGTCATATCAATAATTTTAGCAGCTTGAGGTTGTGGTGCTTTTCTAAAAGCGCGATAGTATTCATCTTTATCATCAGCTTCCACAAGAGTGTGGAGAATACCCTTTCCCTTATCCACTTTTGGATGGATAGATGCAGAAGCTTCGTTCAGTGGGCTAACAACATGATTCCCCTCTTGGGTATTTCTAGCTTAAGTGTTGGTGGCTTTAATTTGGGCTTGGAGGATTTTGTCTATAGTACCATCAGTGACCAATTTCTGAATCCCCTCTTTTAATCTATCTTCAAATTGTTAACAGAAGTGTCTTCTTGGTCACTCATTTTGAGAGCTGTGTTTCTGCACATTAGTGAGATAGAATAAACTAAGAATGAATAATGTATGAAGGGTGTGTGCCTGCAAGAGATAAGGTTGAGCATGTATGCATAGTGTGCTCATGCACAATCCTTATTATTATGAATGCAAATGGTTGCAAAAGAACACGATTAGTGTATGTTGTCTATATATATGTTATGTATGCATCATTAAAAGAATTTTTGAAATTGGTTAGTAGTGTGTTACAATCCGCAAGCATACGGAGTCATCCAAGTAGTAAAAATATCAATCCATAAGGAGTAGATGTTAAGTATTGAACTACTTTTTATGTTTATTTGTTTAGAAAGTTGAATATGGTTTTCACTAAGAATTAAACTAGAAATATAAACTAAAGCTAGCAAAATTTAACTACTATAAAATTTATCAATATAATGAATGATATGGTTTTTATCCCCAGCTCAATTTTATCTACAAAGTCATGTTAATCTCCTTACCACTTATAAATTTATTCCATTTCCTAGATATCTTTATACATATGAAAGTCACTCTTAGTCACTCGCATAATTTTATTCCATTTCCCAATCACGTGCCCTGGGTGCATGCTATGCCCTCCTTCAGGTGCATCGCTGCGTTTAGATGCATTTTTAGCACTTTTGGGGGTAATTTTGGTAAGGTCGTGGTGATTTTGGTAAGGTCGTGGTGATTTTTAAGGTTCTTTAGAACGCAATCATGATGTCCTTTTTATTAAAATCAGCTTCCCTCTTTATGGAATCATGCCTCGATCTCACAAGATAAGCATCAGACTGATAAGCCACATGTTTGCTTGAAACACGCAGTTCACTTTTCTAGAAGTTCGTACTTCGTAAGATTGAGACTTGACTGAATGATTTAGAGTCCAACTTATTATCCTAGAAGTCCATTTTAGGATCTGACTGTTTTTAGGCTTTCGCATGCTTCAGAGATGGTACGAATTGAACATACTTTTGTCATTACTTTCATCATCAAACCTTTTCAGGGATAGCCAAAACTCGATATATGATAGGCAGTGACCCTCACGGTCCTTCTCATGGTCATGAGCATCATTGTCATAATTGTGAGCATCCCAATCACAATCCAGAGCAAGTTAAACTCAAGTGAATGAAAGAGCCAATGGCGCTCACGGGCCTTGTTGGGATCATGACATGGTATATCATGGTTGTAACATGGTATATCATGGTCATGACATGGATTATGAGCACCATTAATGTGTCCTAATGACTTTTATAACGACTATTTTAGAGCTCCAATGGCTACAAAACTTAAGGTTGTGATTGTGACATGGTATATCATGATGGTGAGCATCATTTCTCATGCAAAAAGTGAAAAAAACATTAAATTAAGATCGAGTTTTGTCTGGGGACAAAAATCAAAGCTCCAACAGTTAGTTTTGCACCTCCACTATAAATACAAGCTCAAGACATCATTTGAAGAGTTAGAGACATTTTGGAACAAAATTATCAGTAAAAATCATTTAGCAAAATTTATTTCTTTCTCAATTTTCTTTTTAATTATATTTGCTTGTAAATAAACTCTTGTTGATTTTGTGTGTACCCTTCTTGTAAGAGTTGGGTCAGTGTTAGAGATATGATTCTTTCATTCACACATTCTTTAGGGTTGAAAAAGTGGGTAATGAGGTTCTTTCTCATTAGATTGTTGTTGATCCCTTGAAAATAATTTGTTATAAAGGTTTTAAGTTAGCCTTGAAAACTCTTATAGGAAGGTTTAATTGTGAGCCTTGAAAGCACATAATGAAAGGTTTTGAGTGAGCCTAGAAAACTCATTGTTGTAAGGTTTGGTATGAGCCATTGAAAACACTATCTTGTAATCAATCATGGGAATAAGATTGGTATTGGTGGTTTGAAAATCCTAACTTGGGGATAAATTAGGTGGAGATATAGGATTAATTATACTCCAATCTCCTCAAATTCTTTGTGTCGATTCTCTTTTTTATTATTGTTCATATTTATCCTTTCCTAAATTACCTCTCATTTTCTCTTTAATATTTTATATTTTCTAAAAAAAATTTAGTAGCCTTATTAACCCTTCCTCTAAGGCATTTTCATGATTTGCATGGTGGTTTCCATTTTTTAAGTTATTTTTGATAAACACAAATAAGACTGAAGCCACAACATGTAATCATTTTACTTTTGGTGAGCAAAGAAGATCATTCATTCTTTCTATTTTTTAGCTTCTACAATATGTAGTTTTTTGACAAACATAAACAAAGAAAGAGAGAGATAGGTTGCTTCATATTACCTAAATTGGAATTATTAGAGTAACTGACTGAGAGAGACTATGTTGCTTCTAAAGGACAAAGAAGTTGCAAAGAACCATTGATGCTAGTTGAAGAACCATGAGACTAAAACTTGTTCTTTTAACAAGAAAACTCAAGTTATAGTAGCCTTTTTTTCTTTTCTTTCTGAATTAATAGAGCCCTTCCTATTTTTCAAAGAAAATACCAAATCACGCTAACTCACTCTAGGCTACAAGAGCCTATGCTAAGGTCTCTATTAAAATAAATTTACTATTTTGTAGATATAACATTTGAAATACTTCAATAAAAATATTACAGCTGAGTAGGGAGTTTGTTAACATGAATGTTTGAGGTTTAGGGTTTGAAATTAACAGATGTTGATATTCGATATTTCAATAGTCCTTCAAAATGGTCCAATAATGAGAGATTCTGACTAAGGGTGTGCAAAGGGTTAATCGGTCGGTTAACCGAACTAATTTTTTTGAAAATGATAATCGCTAACTAAACCGCTAAATGCAAAGGAGAGTCAGTTGGTTATCGGTTAACCAATATATTATTGTAAACATTAAAAAGTACCAAATCTTGATAGTAGCATGATGGTTGTGTATGGGGGAAGTAGTAATTGGCGAATGTTTGAGTCCCATTACCTTTAGATTTTGAGTTTTAATATTTTCTCTAAAAATGTCAAAGCTGACATTCGAACTGTGGACTTTTAAAGGTTTAGGAA
Source organism: Mallotus repandus (assembly GCA_949671775.1). NCBI lineage: Eukaryota > Viridiplantae > Streptophyta > Magnoliopsida > Malpighiales > Euphorbiaceae > Mallotus > Mallotus repandus. The sequence goes on along the minus strand of CATIWM010132401.1, from coordinate 6,535 downwards.
TGCACGTGTACCGCTAGGCCAAGCCTTGTAATGTTACTCATATCTACCTATATTATAAATATATCGGTCTTTCGGTCGGTTCCGACTATAAAAGAAATCAATTATTTTAAAAGATTTTCGATCGAAACCTAACTGAATCAGTCGGTTCGGTTATTCAATTTTGGTCAAATTTGCACACCCTTAATTCTGACAATAAGAAAGAGGACAACGTTAAAAGGTTGACCGCACATGTTTCTGGAGTCATTAATCTTGAACCAGGCATCCAATTCTTTAAACTGGAAGCCTAAAAGTCTAAACCACCCTCCAAAACAGCCCAATAGGGGTTTTAACTTCAAAATCGGACCTTGAAATTAGAACTAGAATCTTTTATATTGAACCAAGACCTTAGAAGGAAAAACTGAATTTTTGAAGCCCGGTTCAACCTTTAATGACTCGAATTGAACTTAAGTGCTCGGAAGTCAATAGGAACCCTAAACATCCATTGAATCGAACCTAAAGGGCTCAAAAGACCTAAAAATCTCAAAATCTTTAAAAACCAACCCAAAATCAACCCGACAATACTGAGAACACATATGGGAAGGTTCCTTGCAAGTGGGTTCAGTGAATCCATGACAGTGGGTTTTTCCACACGCACAAGATAAACCCACATTTGTGGATTTTCAATAGCCACGACCGTGGATCTTTTCCATGCATGTGGCATGTGGATTCATGGTCGTTTCCTCCATAAAAACCCATTTTTTGGGTATTTTCAGGGACTTTTTTACAGTCTTTAATTTTGAAGATTTTTAACAATTTTTTCTCTCAAACACAAGCCTCAAACTCCTACCAAGGGTGATTAACTCGTGGAAACCCATTTACTTAAACACTCTTCACTCACCAAAACTCATTTTCTCTATGATTCTAGGTCCAAAAATCAAACCCAACCACATCTTAGTCAAAGCATAAATCAAGGGTAACCCTGTGAGGACCTTTTAATTATTTTTTAATAAAAATTGCATTTTTCGTTCATTTTGCATAACATCTCTTCTTTTACTCTATTTATCTTTTTTATTCTATTTCCTTTTTTCTTTTTACCATTTCATCATTATTTCTTTTTTATATTGGCTGGATTTTGGTGATGAAAAATCTAGTCATGAACACACAAATCACCCCACCAGGAGATTTTAAACTTAAACTTGCCTTTATCCAAAATCCTCCAAAGACTTTAGTAAAAACCCCTTTGAACTAAGATCACAAACAAACCTATTACCTCCCCACATCAACACTAACCTTTACTGCCATTTGCACCAAATACCCAGCCATACAACTGACAACCACCAAACTTTAAGAAACCAAATGCAAGACCTGATAGAGTTTAAAAAAAATTGAAGACCTAGAATGATGTCCTAATGTCAAAACTAATCCACTATCCAACTATCATAATATTCCCCCACGGTAACCTATGTAATCTCTTCGGGACTCATTGAGCCATTTATGGAGTAGTCTATCCAAGACATCCAAGAAAGTGAGGAAGAAAGGGAAAAGAGGGGAAAAAGTATTCTTTTTAAAATAAGTGTCTGAATTTTTGAATTTATTACTGCAAAACCGTGTGGAGAATAAAATAGAATCTCAAGATGCTTAGATAATGGCCTCTAATGACCATGATAATATCACTAGTACAAAAGGTGGATAAAAAAAAAAGTAAAGGTGAAAGAAGCTATCAAAGATCGATTCAAGGTACTAAAGTTATCCAATTATAATGATGAAGAAGAAGATTAGGAAGTATCCTTTGAATCCATGGAAGTATCATTATGTGAGCCTCCTTAGGAAATCTTTTCCTACTCTTTACTATAGACCTATCACGCTAACATGATGGGGTGAGGAATTCAATGACATCATCCCACCTCAACCACTTATAAAAGTCACTTGCCCAAGACCATTCAACTCAGAGGTTGAAGAGGAGATAATAAAATTACCATTCCTTTTATTTAGTTAAAATTGTTAGTGTTGATGTTTTTATTTTTAATGATGTTTATACTGCAAACTTGTTTGAGTCTGATGATGTATTGAATTCTAAATTTAATGCAATAAAATCTAACTTTGCCTACCTGTTTAATGTGTATCCTAATGGTGATGTACATTTCATTGAACCTTATAAGAGCATTTTTTACATTCATTTCATTGACATTGAACCATTTAACATTAGCACAGACACTAATGCATGCACTTGCATATTTCAAAAAATGTTACCCTTGAGAAAAGAAGAGAATTAGAAAAATATTAATAAAATATGCAAAAGTGTTTGCTTGGACATATGATGACATGACAGATATTGGCTGAGATGTCGTTCAACACTATATTCCAGCCAATGAAAGGTGTATACTTGTAAAATGGAAGTTGAGAGGGTTAAGACTATAATGGGCTCAATTGGTAAAAGAAGATATAGCTAAACATATTAAAGTAGAGTTCCTACAAGTTGTTGATTACCCAGAGTGGCTAGCCAATGTAGTCCCTGTGTCGAAGAAAGATGGTAAGAGCTACATAAGACTTGTCCAAAGGATGATTTTCCATTGCCTCATATAAACATATTATCGACAATGCTACCACATATGCAGTGTACTCCTTTATGGATGGGCTCTTAGGGTATAATCATATCCTCATGGCAATCATTGATAAAGCCAATACTATTTTTATAACTGAATGTGGAACATACGACTAGATATTAATATCGTTTAGATTAAAGAATGCAGGTGCAACTTATTAAAGGATGGTAATGACCATGTTTCATAATATGATTCACAAAGAAGTCGAGGTATATATTGACGACATGATGATGAAATTAAAAAATCAGGAAGAATAACCTGTAGCACTTGAGAAATTTTTACGCAAAGTAGAAAAATAAGATTTAAGGCTTAATCCAAAGGAGTGTAGAAAAATACAATTTGAGGCTTAATCCAAAGGAGTGTGTATTAAAAGTAACTTTAAGCAAGATGTTAGGATTTGTAGTCAGACAAAAGAGGATTAAAGTTAACCCTAACAAGGTGAAAGCAATAAGGGAGATGCCAACTCTGAAGTCAGAGAAAGAAATCTAAGGGTTTTTAGGAAAGTTACAATTTCTTAGTAGATTCATAGCCAATCTAACAATGGTGTGTGAACCAATCTTTAAGTTACTCAGAAAGAATCAAACCATAGAATGGAATGGACAATGTCAAGTTGCTTTTGAAAAAATTAAGGACCACCTTACAAATCCCCCAGTATTGATGCCACCTAAAGAAGGAAGACCCACTAACTTATTATTTGGCAATTGAAGGGAATGCTATTGGAGCAATGCATGCCCAAGAAGGGGAAGCGCAAGTGGAACATGTGATTTACTACTTGAGTAAGAAAATGCGGCCATATGAGAAAAAATACAACTAGGTTAAACAAATCTATTTGGAAATGGTGTGGGTTATGAAGAAATTAAGGCACTACTTTCAGTCATAAATGATTCAAGCAGTCTCTAAAATGGATCTTGTTATAACTTGAATTTTTATAAATTATAAAATTAAATTTCTAGAAATTGCATTGTTAATAATTATTTTATTATTTATGAGATTTGATTATTTGGATAATTTTATTAAATTTAATTATTTATTAAATATATATATATATATATATATATATATATATATATATATATTGTTAAGTGTGTAAATATATATATATGTGTGTGTTTGGGAGGAAATAATAAAAAAATTGGAGATATTATTATTTTAAAGTTATTATATTATTAGTTTAAAAAAAAGTAAAAGAAAAATTGTTTTCGGCTTCTTCTTCTTCCCTTCTTCATATTTTCTTTTCTTTCTTATTTCTTGCCCAGCCACTGTCTGAGCCACCCAACCACCATCACCGCCGCCTCTCCTCACCGTGCCACCACCACAAGCTTCTCCCTTCTTCTTCTTTTTCACCGTCGTGCCATCTCTCTCTCACCTTCTTGGTTTCTTCTCTCTCGCTGGATCTTCTCTTGCTCGCTGGCTACAACTCCGACCACCTTTGGCTGAGCTTGATAGCTCATTCTCTTTGTCTCGGAGTGGACTTCGTTTCCCTTAAAAGAATTCGTCCGATCCTAGCCTCTAACATCTTCAATTTTAGGTGAATTAAATTTACCTATTTTTTTATATTGGTTATTTTTTAGTTAGAATTAGGATTAAGTGTAGTTATAAATTTTGATCTAGATGTTGAGAGCTTTCAAAAAATGTTTTTAGATTTAATTTCTAGAATAATTTTCAAAAATTCACTGCTCTAGGGCTCGGAGTTACTGGTTCGAGTACTGTTCGAAGTCCAGAAAATTTTTATATTTTTAATAAATTCTTTGATGTATGTTGAGAAAACTTTGTTAAGGAAGTTTATTGAAATTATGTGTAGAATTTTTATTATAAATCGTCGAAGGTTAATGTGAAAAATAATTTTTTATAAAAATTAGTATAAATTAGTAATTTTTATATTTTAGTTGAAATTATTGTTAATTATTATGTTTTCGACAATTTTTGAGTAATAAATAGTATTAGAATACTTTTTATGAATTATTTCCTATTTTTAGTAAATTATTAGTAAATTCTGGAAAAATATATGAATAATAATTTTATCTATTATTTTAAAGCTTAAATGATTTTTTGGTTATTTATATATATATATATATATTTGAACAATTCAAATAATTATTTGTAATTAATGCTATTTAATTTCAAAACTTGAAAGAATATATTTTAATAATGGAATTTAATTATTAATTAGGATTCTATTATTTATTTTGGAAATAAGTGACTTTTATGCTTTTTATTATGTAAATAAATTGAATTGTGGTATATAAATGAATTTTTATGATTTTTGGTGAATTATTGAAAATTATATTATTTTATTGATTGTGGATGTGTTGATTCTCGGTTGGGGGTAATTTGTAGCTCGGGGGCCTAACCCGAGATTTTGAGTGATGTGGATATTTTGAAGTGTGTTTGCATACAGTAACGACTCTACTTTTAGTAGAGAGATGTCTATTTTACAAAGGAGACTCTGCCGAATTTTTGATAGATTTCTCGTAAAACGTGACATCGGGTTGGTTCTAAGTTTTGAGTCTTAGTCAAGTCGTTCTTTAGAAATCTCTAGAGTATAAAAATTATGAATTTATTTCTAATTATTTATTTATTTATTATTATTTTCCTTTTAGCTACACCGAGAGCTAGGCCTTCAACACCGGGCTAGCCAAACCAGAGTAGAGGAATGCACTCGAACTGTGAGTTATTATTATATGAATGCATGACATGTAGAAATATATTATTGACATCCATGTTTTAAATAAATGTGAATTTTAATATGCTATATTGCATTCATTTTTAAATATTGTTATTATCGCATTATTTTATATATATGTTTTATTTATACAAATGCAATCATTATTTGTGTATTTTAGATATTGTGCATATTTTATATAATTTCAATATTTATTTATTTATTTAATTTTGAATAAAATATTTTTGGAGGATAGCCGTAGAACGTGCTATCTAGTGGGCTACACTAGGACTGTGTGCACACCAATACGTTAGAATGCTAGGTTTGATAATTGATCGATATTATTGATTTTATGATTTAAATTATGGATTATCTGAATTGTGGAGGTTTTATTGAAAGGCGTGATTGTTGTAGCTCGATGGACCTTTCAGGGTCTCGAGGCCGGTCATGCGGACTATTGTAGCTCGATGGACCTTTCAAGGTCTCAGGGCCAGTCCACTTACTATTGGATAAGAGAATATTATTGGAACTAAGTGAGCCTGGTGGCAAGTGAAGATTCTGTGATTTGAGGATGCAAACTTTTATGGTTCTGCTTCGATCCTTCAGTAAAATAAAATATGAAAAATATTATCTGAAAAATATTTTCAAGCATCTGTGTGAATTGTATGAATAATTATATAAATATAAATATATAAATATTATTATTGATGCTTGTGTGTACGTGCATTAGGTCACATGCATATATATAATAATGATTCACTCAGTGAGGTCTGACCCCCCTCAATTATTTTTCAGGATCCTTCTAGTCAGACCTCGTATAGTAGTTCTCTTCATCGGACTCTTTCTTCTTTGGTTGGTTTATGTAAATTTTAGACAATCCTTTCTTGTATTAATTAAGCGTTGCAGTAGTAATATGTATTTGTTATAGTATGTGAAGATAATATTGACTAACATTATGTACCTGACTATTGTATAAATATTTTTAGTATGATACTATTTATGAAAAAGTTATTGATGTTTTAAAAGTTTTAAATTCTGAGGCATATTTATGATTATAATTGTTGTGAAAGTTATATTTAAGGCTTACTACGGGTTCCGGATTCGTGTGAATTTTCGTTTCCTAGCGCCGGTCATGACTTCCGGGTTTAGATCACGAAAAAGTTGGTATCAGAGCCTAGGTTTAGTATTGTTAGACCTAGGTTAGTAAAGTTGAGTTTTCTTTGAGGCTAGACTACTACAACAAATAGGGTTTGACTATGTCTTTGAAAAGTCTTCATTGCTTTTAGTTTTT